>VMBQ01000053.1:0-193100 GCA_007657795.1 Dreissena rostriformis
TTTCTATATATAAATGTAAACGGCATAGTTGCTGTATTTGAAAACATTAAGTATTATTGAAATTACATGTTTATGATGTAATATTCTCTAATAGCGTTATCTTTAATGTTACAAAGATACCAATATAGTAACCATTGATATTTATTGGTTGCTAGTCTATTAATTCAATAAACTATATATACTGTTTGATCAATGCATCAAACTTATTCAAACATGTTCCACTTCAGGTTCGAACACTACGTTATATAACGGATGTCATTGTAGTTCATATATTTAAAAAATGGCATCGCAAGGAAACGTGTTGATCATTGATGACGATGATGGTGATGAAGAACCAACAACGAAAAAAGCTTGTCCTAACCTTCAGCAAACTGCAAAGCAAATGATACAACCAGATCAACACTATGGAATAGCAAGGCCAAATGCACCGCCAAAAAGACAAGCCGATGGAGATTCCAGTACTAATAATAAACTTGCTCCCACCATGAATAAAGCATCCGATACTGTTTCTACAATACTGCCGAGAAACAAACCACAATTTACGCCACAAGAATCTGCTCGCCCAAACATTCCAAAACGACCGCCGCAGTTTGGTAAACAACAGACAACGTCCCGTGGAACATCTGCTTCGAAAATACCAGACACAGAGGACATTTCCGCCGTTGAAGACAATGGGCAGACGTTACATTGTGACATTGTGGCGCCTCAACGACGCCAGTGGGCTGGAAAACCGAACATGCGAAAAGAAAGACCTCGTAACGGAAATTTCTTTGTAGGTAGTGAGTCAAATGCAACGACGTTTCCTTGTAAAGTTGAATAAAAAATGTCCGCCGTAATGATGAAGAATTGCAAGCCAACGGAAGAACGCGCGAGTGTTGAATTATTTAATGCAAAAGCCAGATGCTTTAACCAGCACTTGTCGATTGGACTTCAAGCTGCAGTAAGGTGAACGCTTTGTTTTGTTTCACCTTTTGGGGAAAAGTGGCGGGTCCTTATTACGGGGGATTTTTATGACAAATGGGGGAAAATGTAGATAGGTTCATCGACAAGTTTTTCTTCTTTGCTATAAAACATATTCAAATGCTTTTCTGTATAAGGGAATAAGATTATGCTGTAATTCATTTTGTTAAAGTTTGCTGGAATTATTTACTTACACGACTATAACTGAATATGCATTGTCCAAATTCATTAAAAAACATAAAGCTCACATTGAAAGAGAAATTGTCAGGCAATTATAGGAGACACATATATACATTGTGAACAGATTAATTGGGCCGAATTCCAAACCAAAATGAGAAGTAAAAGCAACGACAAATCAATAAGCTTGTTTGTTAAATGCCAAATCATAGTTCATTATAATTATACACAGTATTTCGTAAGTTGATTAATTTATGCGTTAGCTTGATAATTTTATCTATACCAATATCTCAGTCAAAAGATAACTGAAATTGTTTACAAATGTCCTGGGCAGTAAACATTTCAAGTTTTAGTCATTTTAAAGTTCGAGGCAGTCGACCTATCACTGTTTAATGAGCGTTAAACTTGATTTAAATATTATGAAATATTACAGTGCAAACTATTGCATATGTTTATTCACTTGCAGACAAAGAAACGGTCAGTATTTGCCTGAACAGTCGGGCAATGATGAAAATATCAAAGTGACTATCATAGTCATCGGAGAGCCAGGCTTAAAAGAACTACTATAACAAACCGTTAATAAGGTTTGGAAGGAACGATTTGACTTCGCTAAAGTATCCACTGATGGTAATACACATTTATTGCAGATGTAGACATTTTTCAAACCAAGAAAAGCATGATAAATCAAGCAAAATTCGGACATATGTAAAACGGTTAAACGGTTACAACTGATTCGGATGAACACTCGACATATCAACTGCCATTTAAACAGGCGCAAGTTCATATGCAATACGAATGTTATTAAAAAAAGTACTGAGCAAGATGGAACATAGCTACGTCTATGTACGGACAAAATCCATAAGGTATATAATTTGTATATTAAAGAGCACTGTGTGTACTCGACTTACATGTGTTTCTATTAAAGCTGACGATAAATGGCTCCTGGTGAAGGGTCTATCTGGAGAAGAGGGTAGGACATTCCTGAAGCACTGTGAATTGACTTTTGATTGCTGCATAGACCAGCTAAAGGAGGGCACAGTACACCCACCTACTGGAAAATCCCGGTAATGTCGCATGCATTTTGCATTCACATATTAAGTTTGTGAATGATTATAGTTTGAAATAATAAAAAAAACATGATAATGATCGGTTCTTTAAATAACTTTTCACAAAGAAGTGAAGTCGAAGATTTCGGATTAGTTGTCGTGTAAATCGTCGGTCGTGTAATGTCAGTATCGTTATAATCATAATTTATTGCACGTCGTTTCATTTCATAAATAATATTTCACTGTTTTGGCAGTTTGATGTTGGATGTTGCTCTTCACTAGTATACTGCGTATTTGACAAACGGCTTAAAGAATGGGTTTGTTTAACTCTTATAATAAGTACATCAGAAAAAGTTTGCCATTTAAGCAAGTAAAACAACATTTAACTATGTATCCAGTTTGAGGCAGTTTAATCCTGTTCACATTTTTGTCAATAATCACAGGGGTATGGCCTGGCTGAGTATTTGTCACGTTATTTAATACGTGATTGTCCTTACCTTACTGTTACAACTCAACTGGGAAAACTATCATTGGGAAAGAAAACTTAAATAAATACACACAGTGAATAGTATTAATATATTTCCATTAGTATTACCATTAATCATCAATCATAGACGCGGGCTTTGTTGGGTATGTTTAGCTTATGTTAAAGTGTTCTTTATTTGAAAGAACTAAGCGCACAATACCATAGATAATAACGATGCATATGTATGTAGTTGTTTTCTTTTTAGCTAACCTGTGCATGAATTGCTCATGATGAGCTATTGTGGGCACCCTAAGTCCGGCGTCCGTCTTGAGTCTTCCGGTGGGCGTCGTGTGTCGTCAATTTTAAACCCGTTATCTCACTTGAGGTCACATTTCCATCCACCCTTGATGAAACTTTTTGTGATTATTTACTATTTGAAAATACCAAATGCTGAGTTCGCAAATGTCTCATGTGTGTCAAAAACTAGGCACGTGTCAAATCTTAGAAAAACCTTGTTATCTCTAAAGAGGCCAAACGTATGACTCAATCTTGATGAAACTATGTATGAATTTAAATCTTGGCCACGTTTGCATCTGGGTCATGTTCGTACATAACAACAAGGTCAACAGGTCAAATCTGAAAAAAATCTTGTTCCCACTCTAGAGGCCACAATTATGACTAAATCTTAATGAAACTTTGTCAGCGTGTTTATCTTGACTATATCTAGGCCGAGTTAGAATCTGAGTCACGTGTGTTAAAACACTAGGTCATCAGGTTAAATCTAAGACAAACATTGTTAAATGGTAGGGACAACATATATGACTCAAGATTTGTCAGAATGTTTATCGTGACAATATCTAGCTTGTGGGCCACCATGGTCAACTTTATTTATACACAATGTATGCGATTATGTTAATTTTCCGGAAATTGTATAGGCTAGGCTCCAGATGTGTCCCCGTGTCTATCGATTATATCGTTTTGTTAATGTATATAACTAACAAAGTATATATAAGTATGTATTATTGGCAAACGGATGAAGTAGTGGCCATATTATGTATTACTGGCATAAGTATGTGTATTTTGTATTGATGATCCGCTTAGATCGATAGAACTCACAAGGAAGTGGTGCGATTAAGACATTTCATCGTCGTGTTGCGACTGAATACTGTTAAAAAAATGCGTTAACTCCAGAATAAACAAACACACGCAACCATAATATGCTATTTTGAATTTTGTTGTATTTGAAAAAAAAAGGGTAACAGTTCAGACCACCGAGGATTCGAGTTCTACAAGTAGCAGCGACGATGACGTAAGTCAAGGTGCGGAAGCCGTTGTTGATTATGAAACCAGACCTAAACGAATGGTGTCAGCTAGACCGATCGGTGCAGACACGTACATTCAACTGCAGGGACCCTATGTAAGCATCTAAATATAATCATCTACTGAACAACATTTGTATTATATCATAGTTCAGTAGAATATTATTAAACCTAATAGACGATATTTTTGCCTGCAACTGCGACAGCGTTTAGATGAGTCTTATCTCAGAAAGCATATGTGCATGTTTATTTGCAGGACGACAACGCTGCATTGGCTCACGCTCTTCGAGAATCATTAGACTTAGAAAGGTATATAACGTTTTATTGACTTTGTTCGAAGACATATAATTTAAATTTATAGAGTTTCGACTAGCTTATATAAGCATTAAGAATTTAAAAAAAACATTGGCCCACATATTCTACTATATCAGAATTTGAGTCGCTTGGTAATATCACGTCGCTGCCTTCAACGGTCATGTTAAATTTTGTTGAGAAAGCCACAATACAGCGCTTATTGTCAAAATAGGCTTATTCACTCTCAAACTTGACCATGCATTGAGGATTTAAAATAACTTGTCAGAAACGATCTCTAATATCAGACTGTGTATCGCGCGCTGCAAGAATCACGTACACCTTAAATATCCCGGTCAAACGTTTAGATAAGAAGTCGAAATATATAACTCAATTGTCAAAAAAGATATTGCCCGCTTTATTATTTGATCGCTTTTTTATTTGATGGTTAATTATGGATTTCAAATAACATTGCGCGAACGTTCGCCGCTTTTAGGCGGTGTATCACACGTAAGTACCACATGGCTACCATCGAGGTCCAATGAAAAAATACCGGACTATTTACAAATAGGGATTTGCAGCTTTATAACTTTTGTCAGTGCACGGAAGGAATTTGAAATAACAATAACTTGGCACAACTTTTCATAACTATATGTGAGTCGCGGTGTCGCTTACAAGAAACATGCGGCTTACTTCAAGGACGCTGCCATACTAAGAAGTTGAATATCAACATTGACATGGCTACATCTTTTTTGTAGAAATATTTTTTGTCCACCATCCATAAATATATAATAGTTTATAACTTACAGTACACAAGTTACAGCAAAACATGACACATTTTAATGTAAAGTGTTTAACTGTTTTTTTTTTGTTTTTTTTTTTTACCCATTTATAACGATATTAAATGTGTGAAACATATCACACAATAAAAAGCAAATACGATAATATCAACATATGAAATAGCACGATTGTGCACATAACACAATAATTTGCTGTGAGCGTTCTCATGTTCATGTTTAAAATGCATTTTGCAATTGGCACTAGCAATATCATCAGGATAAATAAAAGAAACATGTTTACCTTGCATTCAAGGATTTCAAAATAATATGGCCCACATTTTAAACTATGCGTTTACGTATAAATCGAAATGACAGTGGTACTCAAAACACATGCAAAGCCATCTCTGCTTCTTAAGATAAATACTGATGTCCTGTAACAACAGCTGAGTTTTTGAAATGTAACGTTGGCACTTGACAGTGGGACACGTTAAGTTTAATTTTTGCATTATTTATCAGTGATGCTGCGCGGAGGTTGCATATCTTGGATATGTATTTCTAAACGAATTAATTTTAGGTTGCATATCTTGGATATGTATTTCTAAACGAATTAATGGCATGCATTATATGTCTTGTGTTTTCTAAGGATACCCACAGCTGCGCCTAAGCAAAAAGTAAACTCCAACAATATTTAAATGTCGTACAACAATTTTTTAGCACCATACGAATACAGATTTATTTAGAACCTTTGAAAAAAAATGAAAATTTGACGTTAAACACTAATAAATAATATAACTTCGGTATGGTGTTGCTTTTAAAGACTACATTATTGTGGAACGCGGCACACAATATGTTCAGTGCTCAAGCACATTTTCCTTTGCAATTTACAGTTACAAACAGACTTAGAAATCAACCTTCTAAAAACTATTTGTATTTTTGTTTTAATTCAGTCTTAAATGTGTTATGGGTCTAAGATAGGCGGTTATGAAAATATTGACAATACTGATTCAGTGTAAACAATCTGCAAACGACATTTATATGTTAGAAAAAATACTAATACTTGTATCAGCCTTGGTGACTGTTGGCGGCTACCTTTATGTGTCACATGCTTTGTTAACTATATTAAGTATTGACAATACCTTAATAATGCTATACATCTTTAAGTCGATAGAAACCGCTGGGTGTACGAGTATTTGCTTGGTCACAAACGTTTTTTTTTGTTATACGGCTTCGGATAGATATGGATCCCACAAGATGTTGCGATATAGATTGATTTATTTACAGTTTTCGTCAACGCATAACTTAGTTATTTAAACAAAAGTGAAATAATGATATTCAAATGTATATTATTCATCCAGATGTAACGATTGAAAATATTATAAGACTGTGTTTAACACTAAACGATATTTACAATTAGAAATCCCTTTAAAATATATGTATGCCTTATTATATTCAGATGTTCAAATTAAACAGTAAACATAGAGTGCAGTTAAATATTGTTCAAGATTTGAAAATATGTACATTTTGTTGCAAGAAAAAAAAACATATGATGCCCAAGATTTGAAAATATGTACATTTTGTTGCAACCAAAAAAAAAACATATATTGCTCAAGATTTGAAAATATGTAAATGTTGTTGCAACAACAAAAACAGCATATAATTTCTCAAGATTTGAAAATATATACATTTTGTTGCAACAAAAAAACAACAACATATATTGCTCAAGATTTGAAAATATGTACCTTTTGTTGCAACAAAAAACATATCAGTTAGGGATTTTGATATTTGTGCGTTTTTCACTGTACTAAAAATTGTGTTGACTGACGAAAATGTTTTCATACCTGGTTAAAATACTGTCGAATATGTTTAAACTATGATGATTACAAATTTAAGTGAAACGATGCTTAAAATGTGCATATGTGGATATCATCTTATGAAAACTAATAATACATAAAATTGTACTAGTGTTTAATATGTTTGAATGCTACTACATTTATCTGCTATAGTTACTATAATGCATTGTGAATTAATTTTAATTACTTTATACAGTTGATTTAAGCTGCATTTTGTGACATGACACAAATCCACAACAAACGCAAAAATAATGGATAGAACCGGGATCACAGCCCTAGAATGTTAATTGGAAAGCATTGTGGTGTTTAAACTGGTTTTAAGGAGGTCCAAATCTCACACTTGGCCCAGAGTCATTTACAAAACATCGAAGAAAATATACAAAATAACCTCATACCATCATTGTTCAAATAAAATAGAAATACAAGCGAGTGCATTTTTATCTATTCACTATTTAACCATTCGATTATTAGATAAAAAAAGAGACGGATTTTCACACAAAAGAACCCATCGTTAGCTTGAAGTTCTTTTTTAAGATAAACAATCAATCTGCATTATTGATTGTCAAGTTTCTATTTCTGTATCAACACGGTATGTGAGGAAATGAAAACCTTTCAATGATAGCTCTAATTATTCCAAAATGACCATATAATGAATATTGAAATATGTATAAAAATCACAACATGCTACTAAATATGTATAGGTAAGGAGTTAATGCTATTGGCTTATCTATTACAGAAATGTTTTATTTAATTTGAAAAAATAAATAGTTAATACAGAACTCCTTTTATAGTTCTCCGGTAAGTAAAGCAGTTCAAACACTGAACGTGCATCACTTAATATTGGTATAGTAAATGACAACACTTATAAGTAAGCCTCCCGGTTAATTACATAAGCAGACACATGTACCATTATACCTATTACATAATGCGATTGTATGGATCTAATACGTTTTGAAATTCTATATCCATTTTACTTTAAATATGTAAACTGCAATATATTAATCAATTAAATCAACTGAGTTAGTAATAGTACTACTGTATCAGATATTTTACACTTAAAAAGGTTTGCTTACACATGCGTAAATGATGTTACATTCGTGTAAAGAATATTTCAAAAATCTATTATTGCAGTGGACAGAATCATTCCGACATTCAAGCCCGCGGATTGAGTCAGTTAAGAGAAAGGTCCATACCATCTCTGGAAGACGAAAGTGACGATTCAGACGATGATATAGGTTGTAGAGGTTGGAATAGAGGCTCGAATGATCGACGGAATGAGGTTTTGAATCAGCGACCGGTAATGCAATTGTCTGTAAATTGATAGGTATATATTACTTTAACTATTAGCATGTTTCAGGGATTCTTGTATCTATATGCATAGAATATGCACATCATGCATGAACATGTATCCGTTTATTTAAAACAAATACTAGCACGTTGGTATTTTGCAGGGGCATCGGCAGCAACTGCGACAAAGGTAACATTCAATAATCCGTTATTTGAAGTACATCGGAATCAAACTATTATTATATTGTTATTAAAAGCTTTTGTTAAAATATGTTAACGTCTATTCGGACTCAAAATAAAACAAAATATATTAAACTTTTTCGGATCCCATAAATCGTAACTGTTTTAATCACACTTGAATCGCAAAGTTAACATTTGGTAAAATATAAGATAGCGGGTTATAGACTGGGATTCATAATGAGTGTTTAATTAAACATATTTTAGACCCAGTCCCGATGATAATCGTTCTCTAACGAATACAAGAAACTATTCGCAGCACATGAATGGAATGCAAATACATGTAGTGAAAGGGGATGTCACAACTGAAAAGGTATGTGCCACTGAATTGTATTTGATTTTGTTTGTAGATTAATTTAATGAAAAAAATCAAACTGTTTGCTGAGCACAAAACATAGTTTGGAAAATGCATTAATTTGTGTTTGTGCCTCGGCGCGTTACTGTTGTTCTATAGTTTATTTTAAACGGTTTTATCAAGTTATTTAGTTGCCATATTATCCAACTTGTATTACATGGTTCTGTTAAATGAATGGTCTCCATTAACATGTTAGGCCGATGCCCTGGTGAACATGGTTGCTCCAAACATGGATTTTGGTGAAACTTCCGTCTCGAAGGCGTTTGAGAAAGCAGCTGGACAAGAACTTGAACGCGTAAGTGTATGGTTTTTAACGAGAATACAAAACAGTATATTTCTGAGCTATTAATATTGTGTTATTGCATAAAACACAAATTTATGAACGGGGCAATATCGTACAAACTCTTAAATTAAAATATTTGATGCGTTAAAATCACCGTGTAAATGATTAGAAATGTATTCGGTCATTAAGAAAAGCATACGGACACGTATTGCAATTTAAACTCACGTGACCATTAGTAGCATCTGTCCTAAGGCGATTGCTTCAACGAAATGATAGGTGTTTCGTCCCGAATCCACAAATTAAAGCCTAGCTCTATTTGGTTACTTGTAATTAGCGCTACTGATACGCATCCGTATTGCAAATTTCTTTGCAAATAGCTTACTTGTTTTCGAGACTCGTATAACACGTATATTGTTGTTGTGCTGTTTTTACCAACAGAGCTATGCGATGTGTAGAGTTATGGGTCTAAATGTAAACGGAGTTATCGTCACACCGGGTTTTGGCCAGCTGATTTGCAAAGTAGTGATACACGTCGGTCTTATTGTCGGGAAAGACAAATGCAAAAGCGTAAGACAAGTTTCATTCTAACACTCATCGTTCATAATATTTACCTATACTTTATTGACTATTAATTAACCCAAATACTAGACCCGACACGTTGCACGTGTATAAATTATATGTCGGTGGTTGACATAAAGAAGACGCATACATGTATACCGCACACAACGCAAGAGAATTTTAATAAAATTATTTTGACATGCAACGTTATTGCCTGAATGTAATGTATATTAAGTTTTCTATAATTCATCTGCATAATTTACGTTCTGTGCATAAACAATACAATAAAATGCATTTATTATAATATAATAATATATGTATCTATTTAAGTGCCTTAGCAATGTTATTCCGCAAATACTGCAAGAATGCGAGAAGAGTCGGTGCCAGTCCATTGCCCTTTCACCGCTTGGTTTAGGTCGAATGTACAAGTACGAGGCCGATGATTGTGCAGAACAAACCTTTCTGTCCCTAAACCAGTATCACAACAGTGGAATTATGAAGGTAGTATATTCGTTGTGTATTACTCTTCATGGAATATGTTGCATGTTAATTCAACTTTACATCTTCTTAATGCTTTTTTTTTTTATTTAGATGTTTACAAATAATAAGACAAATGGCGACACTTTCCTATCAGAAATAACTTTCATGTATATTTACTTCGTTTTCTGGAAACTTAGCATAGATGTAAATCATATTCTTATACTTCTGTATTGCTAATGCATGCATATGATTGCAGGATGTTAAGATTGTTGTATACGATGACAAGACTTTGCAAGTGTTTACGACAGCATTGAAATCCGCCTCACAAAGGGGAACCAGTAATCGTGTACAATCGCCGTCTTTTTTGCAAACCCCTCCGCAAGCAGCTATGTTTTCACTGGTGAATTTAATACAGCCATACATGCCTCGTCCGCAACAGCTGGGACTTACAAAACCATCAGTATCGACGGCGGGTTCTCGTCCATCAAACCAAGCAGTTTATTCCAAACCAACGGCACCGCATTTTCACCGAAATAACGACAATTCCGGTCAACAAGCGCGTGCTGCATCTTCTCCAAATTTACAAAGCGGTATGTTTAAAACTTGATCAGGTTTTAACATATGAATATTAACTGTGCAAAAAAACCACTAAATATCTTAACTGAGATAACAGATGATAATGCAAAGCGACAGAGTATTTATCGCTTTATGTTGTCATTATTTCAGAAACAAGAAGAACCACAAGACACAGAAGTTCTCGTGTGAAGTATCAGGCAGTGACGGACTTGAACATCACCGTGTTCGCCAAAGATAAGCCTACATGCGTAAATGCACTGAAGGAAATGGGCAAGAAAATGAAGCAAGAATTGCTTTTTGAGAAGAAAATCGAAATGACCCCTTCATTATCAAAGGAGACTAAGTCCGAGATTGCGAAAGTCATAGAGAAGCACACTATTATATCGATAAAAGGTACGCACATACTACAATTATAGATTACTACTGTTTCCAACACGACCCGCACGTAGTTTCTACAGACAAAGAAGGAAAATACGTGTGGAAAATTCTGCAAAACCCATGGGCGGAGCCTTATGGAATAATTTATAAATGTGAACGTGTTTAAACATGCGCGATATTGCAACTTAACAGACAAATGATTTCTTCAACGCATATTAGTAATATAGTTGTTATAATAAAGTTAACAAAATATTAACGTTAATTTAATTTGGTTTTAATTTGCATTAATTAGCATTTATTTTCATTGTGTTTAACACCACATATGGCGTCATATCGATTATTCACTTGTTAGCTAATGAAGCTAACGTCATTGTATACTGTTTTGGCAAATGACGTCAATAAAACGATTATGTGTTTCTCGCAAAAAGGGAGGAGTACAGATACAAAAGTTCTAATATGATATAATATACTTAACATAAATGTGTATAAGAACTGCCTATGTCCGTAAAATACGATAGAGGCAATCAAGAGTATATGGACCGGTCTTTATTTTCTTATAAGGACCGCCGTGTTAAATATTGAACGAATAATGTCACGGCCGTCGGTTACTCGCAGCTCATTGCGAAATCGCTTAGTGTTTATCGATGTTCAAAGTGGCGATTGTTTCAAACTGAACATGTATTTGCTATCACCCTCGTGATTTAAATCCGCTGCTTCGGTATTTGAGCCGTTTTGTTGCACAATAACCGACACCGGAATTGTTGTCTTATTATATAATAAATAAAATATCACGAACGTGTCATTTGCTTATATATCAAAACATAAAGGATCGAATACCTATGCAATTTGTTTATGTGTTTTGCAGAGAAAGACCATTTTCTCCTGAAGGGGAAACGCGACGGAGTGCTGAGTGCCCACAGTAGTATTATGGGAATACTACTGAAGAACCCAAGATCTTCAAACACGAAAAGACGCGCTGACAATACTAAAAGAGAAACGGTAGAATTTGCACGTGCAGTGGCACAAGAAGAGCCCATGGTACCTACATACTGGAAGCACTATAAAGAGGGTGAAACACTTGCTAATCGTATTATGGGTTTTATACACAGGGTTAAGGGACAGGATTATGAAAAGGTCGATATACCCAATACTTCACGCACATACAGTAAAATTGTTCGAATGATCATGGAAACCACTGATGCCTCAGTTATTGGGCAGGGCAAAGATGCAAGTGGTCTCCAACCTGGAAAATATTCCAAGCTGTGGGTAACCAAGATACAACGGATAGAAAATTTGAGTTTATTCAGAAAATATTGTCAGAAACGACAATCTTTGTTTGAACAGTTAGTTAAACAAGGGCAAGGTGCTTGGCCAAAAGTTGAAAACTTACCAAAGTCATCCGGACCAATCGTGCTACAAAAGCTTGCGTCTAGCAAAATGGTAACCGACTTGCATTCGGAGATTAACGAAGTGCTGTTGTTTCATGGTACTAAAGAAGATACCATAGATACCATTTGTCAGGGCGGACTCGACCCAAGGCTAGGAAGTGGCAAAGCTATGTTTGGTCCCGGTGTATATGGTGCGGAGAAAGCATTGAAGGCAGACCAGTATACAGGTAATTGGTTTCCATCCGCCTGTTGATAGCCAATACATATAAGTATGACCTATTTTGATTATGTGATTTGGTTTTATTGTGTGATTTTTAAGCTTTATGATATACACCAAAAATTTATAAAAAAAACAACAAAACTGGTTAAAATAAATATGATTATGATATGTTAATAACCATCCAAATAAAGTAACGCATATAAAAAAATAATATGAATAATTAGCTTTTTTATATTGAGATGATCCAACGACACGAACGTACGGGCAAGGACATTCAAAGAAAATGTTTCTTATGCGCATGCTCCTGGGCCAGTGCTTTCTGTGCGTCGATCAAAATCCAACCAAATACAAACGAGCACCGTGCTGCACATGCTTCAGTGACGTCTGCAAGCAGCACCCACAGCGATTCGATTCTGTCATTGGCGATAACCAGAAACTGTTTAGAGAGTTTGTTGTCTATGATGGTGGCCAATGTTACCCGGAGTACTTGATTACCTACGAACGGCGATAGATTACTGAGTGTGCCACGTCTTTTGTCTGGGCGTTGTGAACCATAGTCGTTGAAGATTGTGCTATATAGATACCTGAGCGGCGTTTTGTTAAGTGTGTTATAATTACACCCTAAACTCACACTATTATCAGTGCAGTATTACGATAAAGCTATACGTACGATTTATAATTGCCACCCTGTTAAACTCCTTATGCATATGGTTTGGAAGCCTGCATCAATTGCTTCTAATAAAATTAACAATGAATGAAGTGACACCATCTACCATGAAACCTCAGAACGTTTATTTGTATACAGTCTAACCTGTCAATAAAGACCACTCAAGGGACTTGGTCGTTGTGGTCTTTGTTCACAGGTGGTCTTTATTCGCAGGGTCGATTGAAAGGAATTGAAAGAATTGGGAGGAAATTGTTGTGGTCTTTATGGACAGGTGGTCTCTATTAAAAGGTGGTCTCTGGGACAGGTTTGACTGAACGAAAATATTTCATAAACATATTTCATGTTGTACCAGCCTGAACATATGTTTAAGTGGTAGAGAATATATACCTATATGCACATTCAAAAACAATACATATATCTACAAATATTAAGTAACAATTAATCTCTCATCAGGAAAACACCGCCAACGCCATTTAACAACGCCCATCGCATATAGAGTTTAGAATACTGATTTGTTATTATTTTATTGTCCCCTACCGGTTTCACCGGAGGAGACTTATGGTTTGCGCTCTGTCAGTCTGTCTTTCTGTCAGTCAGTCTGTAACAATTTTCTGGATCCTGCGATAACTTTAAAAGTTCTTCATATTTTTTCATGAAACTTGGAACATGGATAGATGGCAATATGGGCATTATGCACGTCATTTCATTTTGTTCCTACGTCAAATATTCTGGTTGCTATGGCAACATTTCTTTTTCTTACAATGGTGGAGCCGGTAGGGGACATAATTGCTTGGCAATAGTCTTGTTTTGTACAAATATGTATATTATTTGAGGCTTAAGTCAATAGTTTGCAACTGCATGTGTTCGTGATATTTATCCATTTATAAATGAAATAATTGTATTATACTCAATTGGATTTTTGTATGCTATAAATTGTTAATGTAATATGCATCAATATTTATTGCTAAATATTCTATTGTGAACTTATGGACTACTTTAGTTATCTTAGCACTTTACAGTGTACTTGTCATACTGTGTATACTGGTTTAAATGTCTCTAAGATGGCATCGTCATTATCATTCTGTAATAAAATATACTTAAAACAGAAATAATATATATGAGGACAACCAAAAAGAAGTTTGTATAGACGTATTCATTCGATGTAAAAGCAACAGCCACAAACGGAAACTTATATAGTAAAGTATTATTTATCTCTGTGTTTGTATTAATAGATTTTGTGGCAGTCCGTGTTTGTTCAGAATGTTTTCAAAATCAAACATACACGTTTAACGATGTATTTCTTTATTTAAATAAAATTAAATACATGTGTGACCGAATTTCAGCTTTAATTCTGCTTTATGAAAAAAGGCGAACTGTCAAAATCAACTACAAAGTGAAAATACTTAAACACACTCTACCAATTCAATACTTATAATTAAATTAACGCTAGTTAAACGTTTAGAAAGTGCACAACAAGGAACATCAGCCGCACTAGCAGAAGAGAATAGTTTATGTTTGTAAACGCTTCGTGCGTACTGACTTTCATTTACTCATCGCTATGAACACCCTTAATGATACATATACATGAATTGTATATTAATCTAATTATTTACGTGATTTGCAAGAAAGACCGAATACGCCGCCTGTCTTGGTATATAAAAAAAAGTTTGGCTTGGCTTACCGTGTAACTTTGTCAAAACTGGTGAAGGATGAACATATTTAACAATACAAACAAATACGTTAAGTTTTAGCAGTAGCAAGTACTATTTTCTGGACCAGTCCATATATAAAACTTGTCAAAAATGTAATCATAAAACGCGCTTGTAAAGCGTTGTCATAAACATACAGAATATAGCAACCCCCTACATCTGGCCAATTTTATCTTTCATTTTATTTGATATAATGATATTTTTCAAGTTCGGTTAACTGCATTTGGTCGCGCTTAGGCCCGACCCTGTTACCTTTTTCATAACCATTGCTTATGTCCTAAAAACGTGGCGGAGCAAGCTTGTCCGCTCTCTAATTCAAATAGTTTTCATCCGATCTTTACGAGACTTAGTCATAAGTTGTATCTAGACAATATCTAGGTCAAGTTCGAATATGGGTCATGCCGGGTTAAAAACTAGGTCACGGGGTCTCTAAGTGCGTTTTAAACATTGAGCATGTTGTCCGCTCTCTAATTCAAATAGTTTTCATCCGATCTTTACGAAACTTGGTCAGAAGTTGTATCTAGACAATATCTAGGTCAAGTTCGAATAAGGGTCATGCCGGGTCAGAAACTAGGTCACAAGGTCGAAAAACATATTGATTTTGAAACAAGGGGGTTATTGTGATGAAAAATCAGTAGCAATGCACAATTTGAGTTGCAGTTGTCTCCCTTCATCAGACCTTTTTTATTGAAAACCTGGTTTTGTGACAATTTTGTCCCTTGTATTTTATTTATTTTATAGATCTTTGATTTAAAGGACAATGCACGTATTTATCAACATCCTTCACACATTTTTAAATTTAAGGTGAAAAGAAATAAAATAAAATGTGTTTTAAATACTATGCTATGCTAAACATCCACATCAAACTATTGATACAATTTTGAATGATATTTGGAATTATGATCACTTCTTGGTGTACATGTTTACGATTATAAGATTATATGCCGTCCGAAAATCAATGTCTGTTACTGCAAGGTTGATGGCACTCATTAAACAGAATTCCTAATGAGATGATCGTTTTCAATGTTATTGAAACATTACAATTTGTTGTTGTTTCCTTAGCTTTTTGTAATGAGTTTTTGTCGTTGCTCGATTTAATGTTTTATCATATTTAAAGTAATTGTTATGATTTTTGTGTAGTTTATCTTTCATCAAATATCTGGGTTGTTAAGTCTGGTGAAATAAACCAAACTCGAAGCATCGTTCATTTGCTAGTGATAGTGCACAGCTGTGCGACATATTTTACTGTAATTTAGAGCATTGACATGTTACTCCGCGATGAAGTATTATCGTTAGATGAATATACAATGTATTTTTATTGGCCCATTTACATCGATCCCTCCAATTAACATTCAAAAACGGTTCTATAGTTGCCATGCCATAGTAAATGATGTTCTTGTCAACCGTCAAAAATACCGTAAATGACGTCCACATATTTTACCATGAAGTTAATGTTGGATGTTTGTATACAAACAAGGAGTTATCATTGGCAGACAGCACAATGTCTTTATTAAACGATTCCAAAAACATAGAACAAATCGCATGGCAAACACACAAACTTATTAACAAAAATATGTATGAATAAAACTGGACTTTATGTAATATAGTTCAATAATAAGATCGTCGTCATGCAATGTAAGGAAGAATAAATCAACGAATACTGGTTGTATAAAATTAATTGAAATAGCTTTGTTATATCTGTTTATGTAAAATATTACATTTTACATTATTTTTTTATCATTTATTTTTCAAGTACACACTCTTTATCATTTTATATTCACAACTATGCCAGAATGCTAAGGCCCATGTCGAAAAATAATGATATATGTTTATATGGTATACTAAATAAGTGTGAAAATAAATCCATTAACATATCAATTTCAAGCTGACAATAGAACAAAACAGAACAGGAATATGGTTACATTTTTATATAAACTGATATTGATAGAAAAACATACCAGGATTGGATAAATAAATCAATCCTTGGAAATGTGCATACTCAATATCACACGAGCCTCAATTAAGCAACATGAAATACAGTTCGAAATGTGCACTTTCTAATTGACTTGCAACCTTCTAACTCGCCATAATGATTTGCATAAAAATGTTCTCTTTATGGCGATTTAGTTTTTCCTGCTGGCTGTGCTTTAACCATAGCATTGAACAAGGTGGACGGATTGGACAAGAGCTCTTGTGTAGATCCACATTCAATCACCTGAAACAACAAAGGATATACATGAAAACAATCTTATGTGTCACATATACTGATTCCCCACGATACGTGTTTGTAAAAAGACAAATCCCCTAGACGGATAAAGAGGACTTGCAACAAAACATAATCTGAATATACTGTATACTTGACTATAAGATGCTATCATTGAAGGGAGTATATATATATATATCTCGACAATTGAAAAAAAACACGGAAAAGGGCCATAATTCTACCGAAATTTCTTTTTTTTCACGATCGCCTTTACATTAAGTTCATTCAGCTTCGGACCTTCGAACGAAAAAAAAAAAGTTATTAAAGAGGAGTTTAACACACATTAAAATAATTTAGTTAATAAACTTTTAAACGAATCAGCGATGGCATAACATCATATGGATCATTTATTTAATAGTGCAAAAGTGGTAAAAGGCCATAATTCTGCCTAAACTGATCGAATACACAATTCTGTCCAAACAAGTGCAGTTAATGCCTCCCACTCCCAAAAGCGCAAAACAAATGTTAACGGCGAATATTAATGAATCAATGTATAATGGGTGGAATGGTTAATAGATAAAGATGAATGAATAATAAGTAAAACGGTGTTATATGTAGCAACAATAAAGGTTATGTAAAAAATGAGTAAATGAATCCACTTGACAATATTCCTTGAGTGCACATTTTATGTATATTGTATATACATTCTTACATAACAAGTCGAGTAGTCAATGTACTATTTAAAATTTAATACGAAATCAGTAAAGAACATTAGCGCAAATACAAAATAAGATCATATGTTTATAATTTTACATGAACTTATATCATGAGAAATGTTTTAAGTATAAATCTGCAATAAAATTCGAGTTTGAAAGTCTTGAATACAAAAATAAAATAATGCTGCTATAAGTTGTATCTGGTTTACGCATATACACACATCTTTCCACTATCAAACACAAGTATCTTATCGCTGTGTAAAACCGTGTTCAGACGATGAGCAATGGTGATGACCGTGCAGTCTGCAAAACATTCTCGGATCGTCTGCTGGATCATCGCGTCAGTTGAGGTGTCAATGTTTGCCGTGGCCTCGTCGAGAAGCAGAATTTGAAATGGTATTTTGATAAGAGATTTTTTTCGTGGGACAAATGGATGTAAAACCGGGCCGGTTAGCTCAGTTGACCGCTGGCCAACCCTGTCCCATAACTTGTGTTGCGAAGTGTAATCAAATTCTTTCTTATGCAGTATGCCCATGCATTTCAATAAAATAGAGAAATTGTCAGATAATGGCATAGGTATGTGCCATAACTAATGTTGAAACAGTTAACCTTTGTGAAGTGTGAGGATTTTTACTGAAACAGGACTGAAACATTGCTTAAAACAGCGAACATCTAAACAAACAAAAGAGACCATTTCGTTGTAATGAGCGCAGATGGTGTTGTACAGGATCGGACTGTGTAGATACAACCCAGTATAGCACTTTCTGAATACTGTTATTAAGTGTGTGTATATAAAATTCCAGCGGCAGCAGCAGGAGAAAAATCCTTACTAGCAAGTGATACATCGCAAAACGGTCCACCTAATAAGCAGTAGCTTTACTGTTGCCACCTTCTGAAGACTGGAAATATGACGACAGTGAAGAAATGTACGGGGCTACGGACTCAAACACGCATTTAGCTTGCTGCATCGTAAAACCGCTCTGGCTAGGCACAACAGCTGTCGTTCACCCACTGAGAAGTTTTCTCCTTTCTCCTCTACCATGGTTTGCATATTTTGATTCAACTGCTTTATCTTCAAACATATACGAAAGCACCGTCTTTATTTTATTATAAGCATAAACTGATTGTACAAAACGAATGGCAGTAGCATACTATTATCTATGTTTTATGCAGATAAATGTTGAAAACATAAATCAATTTAGTATATGCTTTCCTTTGGTTTATAGAGAAATCAGTGAAAAAAACCCTGATATTTCACTGTTTCAAACAGTGAAAAATAGCAGTGAAAAATATCAATATCTTTCACTGTTTTACTTTGAAATGACGTCATTTTTTTACGAAATGACGTCAATATTCCAGCGAAATTCTCCAGTTTAACTCTCAAACAATTTCAATAAACGGTGAAAAAAGCATAAAATAAAAAGAAAATTTGTTGGATTCGGTGGAATATCGATTTTAATTCACTCTTGATCTGCGCCACTCGTGCACATATTATATTCTATGATCAATCGTGAAATAAAATCGATATTCCACAGAATCCAAAAAATATCCTCTAGATGATGAATAGGATTGATTACGATATTCAAGTACTCTTTTACTGAATAATATTATGCGCTTTTCCTTGCAATGTTTTTTGAGGAAGCTTTTCTACCGTATAATACTGAACCATTGTAATTTTATAATAAATATACATGTTTGCATATATGAAATAACTTAAGCTTAACCAGACAAAGAACGTTAACGAACT
Source organism: Dreissena rostriformis (assembly GCA_007657795.1). Lineage (NCBI taxonomy): Eukaryota > Metazoa > Mollusca > Bivalvia > Myida > Dreissenidae > Dreissena > Dreissena rostriformis. The sequence goes on from VMBQ01000053.1 coordinate 19,693, forward strand.
TTAATTAATAAATACGAATTTTATATCAATAAAAAGAAGTGAAACTCCAGTTGCTTCAGCAGTTTTGCATTCCTATTATACACACGTTCTTGGTGCTTTATTTATGGCAAGTGATTAATTGCCAAAATTTTACCAAAGGGTGACATGAACTGGAGTCATGTTGAATTTAAATGCATATATTTAGCAATCAAATATATGCAGCAGTACCAAAACGTAAAGTTTAAAATGTATGATTTCAAACATTGCTTAATGCTTCAGGTCAATGTCGTGGTTTTTTACACGGACAATGAAAAACTGCGTGAGCTAAGAAGGTGATAAACTTATGTGTGGTGTTCCATCACACGAATTCAAAGAGAATACATGGGCATTCAGAATCTTACATAAACGCAGTTATGGGTTTGGTTATAAGTCATGTAAATAAATGTACATGAAAATGTGTTTCTGAAAAATACCGAACTACACCAATGTTCGTTCAGGGCTCAAATAATATGATTCATGTAGCTCTATTGACGACTACGACTAGTATTCATATAATAATTAATCTTCATATTGTATCCTACTGAACCTTTTCTTTTATGTGAACTTTCTCTAAAGCTCCCCATATGGTCTCGTCCGTAACTAAAGAGAATGGGTCTATGTTGTACCTAGTACAAATATATACATGTTAAAACATTTTGTATAATAATATTATTTTACGTTTACAATAGAACAATGAACGTGTTTATTAGTCGATTCGCACACAACATTTTCAATCGTTAGCAAAGCTCAATTCACCCTTACCCCAAATACATTTATAGCTACAGATAATAACAAGTTGAGTAACGGGTATGTTGTTTTATAGTTTCACATTTCGCGATCAAGGGCCAGTCAGGTGGGGCAGCTTTACTGACGAACATCTTTACTTCCGAGTCTTACCTTTTGTATCCAGGACAATCAGTTCCATACCCCTCTCCATATTAAACTAGCTGCTTGGTAGGCAGCCGGACATTTCAGAACAAGCCCCGTTTGGGAATCGAACCAACGACTACTAATACGCCTTAACCATTAAGTCACGGAGACCATTATAACTAGCATCATCATCATCATCATTTTTATTGTGAGAAATTTTAAGCTACTATCGAAATGGCTGATAAAACTAGCATCGTCTTCAATGTTGCGATGAAACGACTGTACCTGATGGTTCCAGAAAAGAACACCGGTTCTTGCGTAAAAATTGCTTTTTTAGATCGAATTGTATTAAAATGTAAACCTGCGATATCCTCGAAATCAATTGTTATAAAGCCGTCAGTAAACGGAAAAGGACTCCTGCCAGCGATGATTTTTCTGAAAAATACATGTAAGTGCATTATAAAAACTATAATTATTGTTTCCTACGACGTGTTATCAATAAATAACATTAAAAAAAAAAAACAAAAAAAAAAACGTGTTTTTCGTGGCAATCCCAGGTTTCGTCGGAGTGATTTCGCTTTATGTCAACGCATATATACTTTTATGAAGCAATAATAGTTACACTTATTGTACTGCATATGATTATATTAGTATCCATAGTGTTCATAGTGGTAAACGAGTATTATCAATTACGTGTTGATTTATATGTCTTGTAACCGACAACGTACCTGCTCCTTTTCTTCCGACAATGCCTAGCTTCTCCCTTGCTTTAATTGTAAAACTGACACTTCTCAAAACAGAATCAATATCTGGTCTGTACCTCATGACTACACTGCTTAAAGTTATCGCCCCTTTTTCTGGCCATTGGACAGGCGCTATCTTCTTCGCACCCTGGTTCTCAGAACAAAGTTTCTAGAAAAGACACACAATCTTCAAAATGGGCAAAACATATCTTTGCAAACGACATAATGGTCAATGAACATTTTAACAATCGGATGCCCAATTCTTTTGGCACATCCTGACATTAACGGAGATTCTTATGTCTTACCAATCTACAGAAATAGCATGTCTAATAGCACAACACGACCATATTCGGAGCTCGATTCGGAAATCGAATTTCCCGTATACCAACATGCCAAATCGAGATCTGGTACATTATGAATTGTAAATGTGTAACCAATTTCAATAAATATTTATGTGAAATAGCACCAAACGATCATATTTGGAACTCAACTTATCTCGAGGTACAAACAACATTTTTTTTATGTAATATGCTCTTGTGTCACACACATAGCTGATATAATTACAATTATGTGATTAATGACTTTGCCAGCTTATTACTGTATTTGTATAAGCAACGTTCACATGATTGCAACAAATCTTGTCGGTTAATCGGTAAAAGCATTGCTAATATGTCAATTAAGGGTGTCGTTTTTATGCGTTAGAAGGACTTGGTTAAATAAAGAATATTACGATCATTTGTTTAAGTAAATTTACATTTAAATCTAATTTGAATAAATTCGACCTCAATTTAAAAATACATCTTAGTTGTAAAAAATGGAAAGATATGTTTATACTTGGTTTATTTCATACTATTTCGGCTCACATACATGTTACTATGTTTTCACAATTTAAACATGAGCAGTATCGTTTTCAGTTTTATTAAACAGTTCATTTGTATTTCTTTCATTGGTACTCACTTACCGGATAATTAATCCTGTTGCGTTTCCGCAGAGATTGTCTACAACTTTTGCTAACCTTCTCTTTTATATCCTTATGAGATAAATCGATTGGTGTAATTATGTTCTGATAATAAAAATTGTGCTTTCGTTCCATAATTTTATACACAAACTAACTTAAATTATTATTTATTTGATAATATACATTTATATATTTATATATATTTTATAAACATTTATTTATTTATTTATTTATTTATTTATTTATATACATTTATTTATTTATTTATTTATTTATTTATTTATTTATTTATTTATTTATTTATTAATTAATTTATTTATTTATTTATTTATTTATTTATTTATTTATTTATTTATTTATTTATTTATTTATTCATTCATTCATTCATTCATTCATTTATTTATTCATTTATTTATCCATACAATTTTTTATTTATTTATTAGTTGATAGTTTTATTTGTGTGACTTTTTTGAGATTTCTGATCAAAACGGGGCATGAGGACGAAATGGAGTTATTCACATTTTCAGAATTCTCCATGTTTGTTGAACACTGCAAATAATTAATAATTATTTGTCGATGTTTCTCACTTTAAGGTGAAAACGGCTGATTTAGAAATGCTTATGAAAACACAAAAAGTGACATCTCTTTATTAATGTTTATTTCAAAACAATAAGTAAATATAGTTTTGATACATCTACAAGTAAGAGAATACATCAATAGCATATGCTTTTATAAGAATGACATAGTTAGTGCTACTCAAGAATTAGACAACATACTTAAGATTAGAAAATGTATATTGGTTACTATGGGCACAGCATGTATACTTCAAGTTATTGAAATTCTTTGTATCCAAAGAAATTATTAGTTTTGTGTTTTAATAACTAATTGAAGAAAGAAAATAAGTACCTTTTTTCATACCTAATGCAGTCGAAGCGTCTATGTTAATAAATATGAACTCGTGTGTTAATGTTTAAACCTGTATTATCGCCTTATTTCGTACATTAGGTCTCCGAGTATGTGCTTAAACTATTATTATTTGGTCATAATCAACATATTGTTTGTAATGATAGGAGTTGACTATGATATATCCATCATTTTATTATATTTAAATATAAGTTTGCACAATTTAACTTTTCTACAAGGAAACAATATAATTCTGAATTTCAATGCTTAGGTGAGTTATATGAAGTAAGCAATATAAACTATTTCGGCCCCGATGGCTTTCGTTTACAAATGATGTACTACATGGCATTTATACTTGTAAGCAGTTTATGATAGTTTTATATAAATTATATATGAATACAATATGTTTAATGCGTTTATGCAACACCTAAAATGCTCAACTGAAACATGGTTACGTTATATTCCTTTGTGAAAACTAGGCTGCAATAGCAAGTGAAGCTGGAACTTGAAATGTGTGCGGTTAAACTAAAATATTTTTCAGTTTTCGATCAAGGGTACATCATCCAGAATTCCTATACTCACAGTTTGTATTTCCTTTATACCTTTGTTTTTTAGAAAAAAGACATATGACTAAAGATTGTTTTTTTTTCTGGTTTTCTAATGGAAAACTTTTTTGCTTATATTTTGTATATATTACAACTCATTACATGTAACTATCTTGAATGCATATATAATACATTTGTGCATAAATATGAAGTAAATTTCTTTGTCAATATTTATAGTCTTAGAAGTGAACTTTGTAATTAAATGGTTATAAAAAGGAGAATAAGGATTGAGAGTTAGCGACTTGGAATGTCAGAAAAAAACTAAATTATTCGATATTTTTTCTTAAACTTTGATTTTTGATGCATAATACCATGGTAATAAGAAATATGCAGAGAAAGAACATACACTCAGAACGTCAAATTACAGTTCTAGAATCTTAATTTGCTCTAACTTAGTAAATTGGCATCAAACAAGATATCTCATAATAACCAAATTTTGATAATCAATAACACTGCACAATATATCTTTATGCCCAAATCTGTACCAATATATTCCAAAGTTTGCATCCATTTTTTTTCCAGATATAAACATTTATTGAAACAATTTATATATTTATATCGATGTTTAAGTTGAACTGTAACCATGGTAACACATGTCCATACACCAACTAATTTATTTAAAAGATGTTACAGTCATACAGAATGTGTATTCAACATTGCAAACACTAATACGCATAGTAACCACACATTGCATTGTTCAATCTCTTAGCAATTCAGTTGTAATAATAATATAAATTTATAAAGAATTCAAAGCAGATATGTTCTGCACAGTCTGGCTTTTTATCTTCCAGCTAGCTTGTCTGACGTTATTCTGTGTTTAAACAAAAATAACATGTAATCAATTGTTATGAAGCTAATTAAATTTAGGTAAGTATACTGTAGCTATTTTTTTACAGCAAAATATATACCGTGGTGTGTTATTTTGTAATTTTGTGTTTCATGATCGCAGCTTTCTTTTTTTTTAAGTATAACCTCTCGTCGATTCATTCAACCAAATAAAGTAGCATGTATAACTCCTATTTTCCAAGCCCGTTGTACATTTTATACAGTATCTTAAATCATACTGCAATGTATTAACAGATGTATCTGAAATATATGAAATCGAATTTACGAACAAAACGATTGTAGCAAACCTTACCAGATTAAAAAAAAAGTTTCAGAAAGTGTACAATTGTGGACCTTCATGTGTTTAGTAGTAAGTGTTTAAATGGCAGAAAAAAATCCTTCAGACCCAAAACAAACCATTGTGAGATACATGCAATGATTTATGCTACATCTTATTTAGAAACTTTGGTTATCAATACGGATTATCCATGAAATCTTTTTCTATTTATGTGTCACTTCCTGGAAAATAATCATGTCTATTTATACACAGTAACTTTATACAGTGACATATAATTAGTGTACTGTAGGTGAATTTTCCATATAAATATTATGTTGCTACACTTACATTGGAGACGCTGAAATAATATGTTTAAGTGTTATCAGATACCTCATCCGATAACGCTGCTAAACTTCGTCCATAAATAACATTGTTTTTAACACCGCAACATTTGAGTTAATCAATCAAGTCTGTAGCGTTCTATGTTTGTTTAGTCCTGCCCATTCTGAGAACTACTTTTTGTAGGCGTGGAATGTCGCTTATGTCGTTAAAAATGTTAACAAACTAAGCGATTCATATTTATTCAGAAAATTTATAAACAAAAAGTATTTTTTCACAAAAAAAAATAATAATTAATTAAGTATATACACAAATGGAAATATTAATAAAATGAGCATTAATCACTGGAAAAAAAAATAAAAAATACAAATTTCGGCCGCTACCATTCATTTGCTGCAACCGAACACAAATTAAAACAGTAATGATGAACATTTAACGTAACAAAAATAGACTGAACACGTTTTAAATATTGAAAAACAAAAACATGACAGATTTGATCAAAAGAAGAATTAAGAACAAATATTCACTATACATCTCGTCTAAGATTATATATTTTTTATAACTAATACTTTACAAATGCAAATGCTTTCATAGCATGGCAAACATGTGAGTATCATACACAATGAATTGACATTGACAAAGTAAAATACTTAATACTTAATTAAAATGCTTTGTTAAAACCTTTAATGCCTAAACATTTCAATTTTCAAGTGTCTGAACTCAAAACAGACACAGTCTTTATTAACTCGTCAAAGAAATGCCTTTTCAAGACGAGTTCTCATGTAAAGGAGTGTTGAATCTTGGTATTAGAGTGTTTTAGCGATGACGAATGCCACGGATATGAAATAATATGTGTAACAATTTTTCGGGTCTGTGTTGTCCATACGTCCGTCTGTTTACACTACTTAAACAAATATAGATTATTACAAGGAGGTTGTTAAGTAAACTACTCGACTTTCATCTTAATTTCTGTTACTCAGCTTAAAAAAAAATAAAGTAAATATAAACAATAACAAATAAGTATTGCATCTGCCTTCTTGCAAAGCACATAAACATACAAATTATAATTAAGGAGAAAGGAGTAAACGAAACACAAATTAAAAATGAAACTGTGATTGCAATAACAATGATATCAATACCTAGTACGGTACGGTTCTCAGTATCACAAATAATACCGTGTGTAGTATTGCATACAAATAAACACAAAATTGCAAATTACAAAACACATAAATATATATCATAAAAAGTAGTAACAAGAAGCATTTAAATACTAAAACTGTCTATTGTTTTTATAACAATGAGATCAAATACAAAAATTGAACTGTTTTCGGTATCACAAATAATACTGTCTGTATTAATGCATACATATAACATAAAATAATACAAAAAAAAACAATTGAAAATGAACACATAATGAACAAAAAATAATGCCACTTCTATTGTTACAATGTTAGTAAGTAATTGTTATAACAGACTTCTCTTCCATGTCTCTCAAAGCACTCTTAAGCAAAGAGACTGTGTTTTCAAGATTTCTGCATTTAACGAAAACACCCACCTAGACCTCAATTGCCCATGGGCAAACCTGCAATATCTGATAGTTTGAACTGTCGGGATTAATCAGTTAAAAGGTTGTGGGAATCACTGGGATATTCATTTAACTCTGTAAGCCAGGCTAAGCATGCATTGTGGCCATAAATGTATGAATAAATAGCATGTAATGACTGATTGATTCACAGACACCTCACATAAATGGCTGGCGTCCTGTTCATTCGTCACCTGCTAAAAAAACCACAAATCAGTAATTTTAAACAGAATACTAGGGAGCAGACAATAAGGCATCGTTCCATTAAGTTACTAAATATATTTATAGTATGAGTGCCTTCACATTCCACTTCTGTCATAAATAAATGCACACAAACCTAACGCAAACTTTTATAATAAATTATATTTTTCATTGAATTTCTCCTTTGGGGGATTCTAACTACTATAGCCCTATTAATATTAAAGTATATACATATCAAATTATAACAAAGCAAGAAAGACTACAAAAAAGCTATAACAATTAATCATTCTGACAAAAATAACCAATAACACACAAAAAGGCTTGCTCAAATATTGAACTGTACCAATAATGAATGCTTTCAACCCCTTGAAATACGAACAAGCTAATCAGGGACGACACTTGGACCTCTTGTTTATTTGTATAGGTGCGATTGGCAGAGTTATTGCCCTCTTGTTTATTTGCACAGGTGCTGTGGAAAGAGTTATGGCCCTCTTGTTTATTTGTACAGGTGCGATTGGCAGAGTTATGGCCCTCTTGTTCATTTGTATAGGTGCGATTGGCAGAGTTATGGCCCTCTTGTTAATTTGCACAGGTGCGACTGGCAGAGTTATGGACCTCTTGTTTATTTGTACAGGTGCGATTGGCAGAGTTATGGCCCTTTTGTTTATTTGTACAGGTGCGATTGGCAGTGTTATGGCCCTTTTGTTTATTTGTACAGGTGCGATTGGCAGAGTTATTGTCCTCTTGTTTATTTGTACAGGTGCGATTGGCAGAGTTATGGCCCTCTTGTTTATTTGTACAGGTGCAATTGGCAGAGTTATGGCCCTATTGTTTATTTGCACAGGTGCTGTGGAAAGAGTTATGGCCCTCTTGTTTATTAATACAGGTGCGATTGGCAGAGTTATGGCCCTCTTGTTTATTTGTACAGGTGCGATTGGCAGAGTTATGGCCCTCTTGTTTATTTGCACAGGTGCTGTGGAAAGAGTTATGGCCTTCTTGTTTATTTGTATAGGTGCGATTGGCAGAGTTATGGCCCTCTTGTTTATTTGTACAGGTGCGATTGGCGGAGTTATGACCCTCTTGTTTATTTGCACAGGTGTGGTTGGCGTAGTTATGGCCCTCTTGTTTATTTGCACAGGTGTGGTTGGCAGAGTTATGGACCTCTTGTTTATTTGTACAGATGCGATTGATAAATAAAATTAGCCTCTCTCTGGGAAAACAGGGTTTAATGCATGCGAGTAAAGTGTTCAGTCCGCACTGGCTAATCAGGGACGACACGTTCCGCCTTAACTGGATTTTCGGTAGGAAGAGACTTCCTTTCAACGGATTAATTCCATAAAAGCACAAAGTGTCGTCTCTGACTGCACACAGGCTAATGAACATGCATTAATCTGCTTTTTCCCAGAGCGAGGCTCATACACATTTTGTTTACTAGTTAAGATTTCTCATTGCCGATGAAGCAGCCTATCACCGTGAGGTAAATAATAAATATACGTGTTCACTTCCATTTCGGGTGACAAAGAAGTTCAGTTTGCCGGGCCTAAAGACCGCTATGGAGATCTCGGGTCTGTATGATGGGCCAGTTAGGTCTCCTTTAATACCGCTATCCCAGCAGAACCGGGACGCGCTGGCGGGAATACTCAAGGCGGAGGGGTTAATGTGAGTCGGGGTGACATGGGCATGCGGCTGGGGAGCGGCGGGGACATTTAGATACTGGTTGAAGTATCTCCAGTAATTGAACGTCTATAATCAGAATGTTATTGCTGATTTAATTGTATGATTTAAGTCCTGTTGACAAATATGTGTTATGCAATATTTGATATTGAATAAAAATTTTAAATCAGACGTTATGTGTTAGTTTATTCAATCTGAAATGATGATCCTATTTAACCATGAACTGACAAGCTTTCTTTGCCCAGTCGATGCTGCAATTGTTCAAACATAGACGGCAACACGTTATTGACGTTACATTTCTAAATGTGAAATGAAGTAAGACAGACACACGGATAAATATTCATAGTGAATGACTCAGTGAGTTCAGGTTGTATTATTTGACAATTATCAAGTTTTAAAGGTAAGATGCAGTTAAGACGTGTAGTATACGATTTAACTCGTTAAAATGTATAAATATCCTTATACATTAGTTATAACATTTAAATATATAGATGCCTCGAATAATTAAATGAATACATTTCAACTCAATGCACCATATATAGGCCGGTCAAATAAGATCAAAATAAGCCTCAACCCGCAAGAAATAACAACAGAAACGAAACTTGCTTTTTTTTTATCTTTAATGATTGCGTATACACACAAAAAAGGTCCTCAACAATCCAATGATGGGAAAGTGCTAAAAATCACGTGTTTTCATGGTAACAATCGGGAAATGAATAAACGCGTGTGTTTCTTAAAAAAAAACATTATATATTTGTTAACGATAAAGATTAAGGTATAAAATATGTTACCAAACGTAAACTTGAGTAATTGATATTCAGATGAAAAGGTCAAGATCAAGGTCAACTCGATAATTTGCATATTTATGAATATTATTATAAATGAATATTAATGCGACCGATTAAAAAACGATGTCAGTCCAACGTTAAATCATTCAATAAAACAAATGCAGTTTGTTTTTGTTACGCATAATTATGTTACATCCCAAAATAATATCTTTAACAATTAGCACCACTGGTAATGTATTCATTTGTACAATAAATGTTAATTATCCAACTAATTATGTAATACTAAACATTTTGTGTAACTATAATAATAAGTGCAAAAATAATTGACATTATCAAAGTATGATAAAAACTTTTACTCACAGATACTGTCAAAAAAACGAAGTTTAATACAGTGTTGGAACAGAAAATAATTTCACTTAATTAATTAATTGCAATTGCATTAAGTGTAATTAAAGCACACACTTAAACGATGCAAAGTGTTGTATCACTTATCAAGTTACATGAAACATATTATTCCTGCATTGTGTCCTCAGATAGTTCATCCCTGTTGCTGCAGCTTAAACCAAGGCAGTCCCCACATGCTGGGGTACAATATAGTCCGTATTTTTTGCATGTACATCTTCTGGAGTCACACGTTTGCTTACAGCAGCACCGAATAATTTTCAGTAGTCTATCAGGAGCTGCTGGTAAAGTCATTCTTACTGCAATGAGTTTATTATTGACTTCAATCCAGCCCTATTCAACTGGAGAAAGGTTTCTTCCCAGCCACGCCTGTACTTGAAGATATACTCTATAACTATGATATAGCACCACACGATGTTGGTGGAAGAGACTCTACCAATACAGCAGTCTTCCTTGTTTGGACTTTATTAAAAAACTTCAAGTTTCTTAAATGATACAAACCTTGATTTGGCATTCCACCATACCCACTTGCGAGTAAAGCTTCACATGTGCAACATCCTCGTGTAAGGAATCCATCAGAAACACACTACATTGATGTCTGAAAGTTGCATCNTGAGACCGATTAAAAAACGATGTCAGTCCAACGTTAAATTATTCAATAAACAAAATTGCAGTTTGTTTCTGTAACGCATAATAATGTTACATACCAAAATAATATCTTTAACAATAATCACCACTGGTAATGTATTCATTTGTACAATACATGTTAATTATTCAACGAATTATGCAATTATATACATGTTGTGTAACTATAATAATTAGTGCAAAAAAAAATTGACATTATCAGTGTATGATAATAACTTTGAAAACATCATAATTGATACGTCAATACTTATAGATAATGTCAAAAAACGAAGTTTAATACAGTATTGAAACAGGTAATAATTGCACTTAATTAATTAATTAATTGCAATTGCAATAAGTGTAATTATAGCACACACTTAAACGATGCAAAGTGTTGTATCACTTATAAAGTTACTTGAAACATATTATTCCTGCATTGTGTCCTCAGATAGTTCATCCCTGTTGCTGCAGCTTAAACCATGGCAGTCCCCACATGCTGGTGTACAATGTAGTCCGTATTTTTTGCATGTACATCTTCTGGAGTCACAAATTTGCTTACAGCAGCACCGAATAATTTTCAGTAGTCTATCAGGAGCTGCTGGTAAAGTCATTCTTACTGAAATGAGTTTATTATTGACTTCAATCCAGCCCCATTCAACTGGAGAAAGGTTTCTTTCCAGCCCCGCCTGTACTTGAAGATATACTCTATAACTATGATATCTAGCACCACATGATGTTGGTGGAAGAGACTCTACCAATACAGCAGTCTTCCTATTTTGGACTTTATTAAAAAACTTCAAGTATCTTAAATGATCCTAATCTTGATTTGGCATTCCACCATAAACACTTGCGATTAAAGCTTCACCAGCATGTGCTCGTGTAAGGAATCCATCAAACACACACTACATTGATGTCTGAAAGTTGCATCTGTCATTACTTTCTTCAATACACTTCTCTTTCCAATTCCATACATTCTAGAAGTGGTATCGCAGCCGGTAAATGCGTGCACAAATAGTATTAGCTTGCAAACATCACTTCCTATTACTTTCATGGTTTGTTTTATGTCCCATATCTTCTTAACTTTCTGTGAAGCTTTAGTATCAGAGGTGAAGTAGATGTTGTTCGCATCAATTTTTGCATGAGCACACAGCAGCACTAGCAGATCAGTGTCTTCACCTATGACAACAACATCCGATTTCTCTGCTTCAATGATAGCTGTTTCTACAATTTGAGCATCTGCGTCCGCCTCAGCATGTATTATTGTGCACCCAGATGTGGAAAGATATGAAGCTAGCAAGTTAATAAAGTTCTGCTTGTTTTCAGCATTACAAAGGAACTTTTCTTTTTTTGTTTTAAAAACTGTGCTTTGGCCAAACAATACCTTTGTGCCTTTTATACCTTTTGACCGCCTCTGATGTGTTTGATCCTTTGTTGTTGGCGTTGAACTGTATCCATCAAATACTATTTTAGCGCATCCATACTAATTGCGAACCAATTGCAGTAGCGATCACAAATATCGTGAAATTTGTCCCCGTGTTGCCACGGTAGTCTGTGAATCAAAGAGCCCCCATCCAAGACGTACGAAATTGTGTCCGAAGAACACTCTCCTCCACAGGGTCCAGATTCCCATATAGAGTTAGCTAGGTAGGTTTCTGAGCTTCGCGCATTAATCCCGACGAATCAAACAAAGAAGCTGGATGGCTACACAGTTCGTATTTGAAAACTTCAGAGGAATTTTCCAATGACATATCTGACACTATCAAGAGCATTTGAAAAAGAATCTGTGGATCAACTTATATTTCGTCTTCACCTATTTTTTACCGAATTCTTTGTTCCTAGGGTAACAAATTTGTTTGACTTTTTGAATGAATAGCTTGAAACTTTTCTTTTTTTTCATTTCTTCAATAACTATCAAACCCAACTCATTTGCTTTATCTACAATGACACATTCATCTGCTACAACACCGGTTTCAATATTTCTTAGATCAGGCTCATTTGTGAACGGATTTCTATACCGCAAGAAAGAAACAAAGGTATAAACATCTTTGATGTCACGTTCAATCCTTGCTTTGTGGGTGTCTTTATGCTGCTCATTGGTCTTGTATGTCTGACCTGTAAATTCTTGCATGACAGTGTTTATGTCAGAGCATGCAGGCATTGAAAGAATCCATTGGGTCCGTTGTGTTTCTGTCATGCCTCGTCCTCTAGTCAGCCCACCCGTGCTCTTAACACTTCGCATGAGTTCCTGTTCTATAACTAAATCGGTTGAAAGTCCACCCCAGAAACGATCAATTCTCCTCACTACATGATAACCACTCTTGAATGAATTGTATACTTCTGGATGTGTGATTGGAAGTGAAACCATATCCTGAAGATAAACATAAGCTGATTTCATATAAAGATGATGACCAGCAGCTGCGAAATATGGAAGCATTTCTTTCATTGTCTTCAGATGAAGGTCCCAATCGCCCGTTCTCTCAGCTTTAATAAAGGCTTTCAAAATTTCTATCATGTTCATATACTGAATCCAAAGTTTTGCTGTTCGGTAAGATTCGAGAGAAGATTTTAACTCTGTATGTCTACTAAGTACTTCATTCAATGCTCAATTTTCATTTACTAATGGCACTTCCACATCCTTGGAATGTACACCGTCAAACAAGGCCTTTTATTCTTCCACAATCTTTAGTTCGTCTCTGTCTTCTGATGAAATTTCGGTTGGAACAATGGCTTCCGGTTGAAACGCAGCTGGCAGTATTTTTTCCATAATAAGCGTATTGAGTGCATCATCAACCAGAATGTGTGATCTGACTGCCCTGGAAACTGCTTTGCCACTTAACATAGGCGTGACTGCATTCGGAGCATACACAGTCTCAAGTAGCTCTTGCAATCCAGTATTTTGCAACAGCTGACCTATGCAACCAAGGAAGCTCATCTGTGAATGGAATGCACCAAGTCTTACAACAACGGATTTAATATGACTGTGGCTTGGTTCATTAACAATAATTTGCAAAGCCTTCCAGTACAGAGGTTGATCGAATGTTACAATTGGGGAAACACTTAGTTTTTTTGCTTGTACGGTAACGAAATCAAGTGTAGAGTAGATGCATGTCAAATCACTAGAAATTAGGTCGATCATTGGCAGGAACAAAACAGATGATTTCCCAGGGTAAATACCAGTCTGAACCGTTTGCATGAATCCCGACCAACTAGGGTATTTCAGTTTTAATGGTCTTGCAATTTGCACAAACAATTCCAGTCCTTTCGTTCTATCTTCTCCATTAGGCACCACATCTAAACTATGGAACACCAGACTATCTTGTTTTGCGTTTTGAAGGTTATAGAATTGTATGTTAATTCGGCCAATTGTCAACAAATCTGTACTTGTTGCGGACACTCTCGGAATTAATCTTTTACATTGAACCGTGGGTGTAATTGTTGCGATGATGCCCATACCATGAAAAGTGTTGTGTCCGTCTATGGTACCAATATTATGGTCGAAATTGTCTGCAACGAATTGTATCGCTTTGACTTTCTCGTTTTTCTCCATTTCAATACTCCAGTTGTTTGCTGCTGACGTTTCATATTTTTGAACTTCAGAATATGAAGAACAAAATCCCAGAGTGTGCAATGTGTCAATGAGGAACCTCGATCCAAAGTGGTGGTGCATTTGTACTCCCAAACCGAGCTGTTATGGAAGTATTGCACCTTTCGGTGTAGAACATTGAACGATGCTTTGTGCTATTGCAATGATTTTAACGTCGGCTTTTTTGCTTGTAATAAATTGCTGTAGAAACAGTTATAAGCTGGATGGAACATATTTTCTATTGTTTTCAACTGTTGTCATATCTTCAGAGCTTGGATAGTTAATTTTCTGAAACTCGATTGCCTTCAAATCCTCCATTATCAGCTTTGCAGCAGTTTTGATCAAAGCATCTTTCTTCAAATCTGTACTAGCATTGTTTGACAGTCTGTGAAATGAATGCAATATTGAGTCTTCCGTATTTGTAAAGGTTATCACGTTTTGTTTACCATTTATTTCTGAATATACTATTTCACACCCAAAATGGTCCACAAGTCTCTTCTTCAAATAGAAAGAACTGTAAACATCTTCTCCACAATGTTTACGCATTTTATTTTTGAGATCTGTTATCGTTATCTGATCACCTGTATTTTCTTCTAAATGTTTAACTATTTCGGCAAATGCTGAATCTGCATCAATATTAGTAGGACATCCTTTCTTGATCACAGGACTTGTTTGCAATTGGTACTGCAATGGAATGCTACATCCAGTCCGGAAATTGGTGCTGCATTTCTGATGATATATAGCCTCCACAGCAGGCAAATCTCTGGCAAATTCTAGACGACAAAAAACATCTTCACCCCAATCATCCTGCCTTTTCATGCAGAAATCTTTGATTGTCTTCTGAAATTGCATACACAATGGTTTACACAGTATTCAAGATGACGTAGACTACTGTATGGCGTGGTGAGGTGGCGATGCCGATGAAGAATATATGTGGAATTTTAAAAACGATTAAATTGCTTAAATACAATGATTTTTTTGAGGATTTTGTTTCCGTAATACAGTATGACTTTATTATAAGGTTTATGTAAAAAAAGTTTAATNCTTCAAGATCATCTCCTGAAAAAAATGTATACCATATAACAACAAAAGCTGTGTTTGTGAAAAACAATGCCCCCTACTGGGCATAAAAACATCATTTACATGCTTAAAACGCTTTGTATTCTAGAAAAAAAAACAAGAAACGCAACAAAGTGTACATTGCATAACATTCCTATTTCCTTCATCAAATAAAGAATTGCTAACCGCGTTTTATGCTAGCTTCTATCAGTCCTTCGCACCCTTTCTGGTGTAATTTAGCCAGCAGTCCATTTTTGTTGGAGGTCTTACAAATGACACACACATCTTGGCCATCTTCNTCCAATTGTAACAAAAGGAGCATTTGCTCATAACGAGCAATTTCTTCACTTGACACAATGGTTGTTAAAGCCGTCTGCTGCAGATGCATTCAAAAGAGTTTAATGGGTTGAAGGGTTTAGATTTTCATACATATAGTAAATTGACATTTGCACACACAGGCAATACTATTGACATAAGAATGCATTCGAATTGCATTTGTTCAAGGAAGTGAACTGTTCTAAATAGCATACACAACTATTAACAAGAAGGAAGAAACGGCCTACCGTACTTTTAAAAAATGACAAAAATCTGTTTAGCATGTATATGCATTCTCATTATTAAGGCACTGCAAAAATGTTAAAACCAATGTTCTTCATGATAATTCGTCATTTTATTTCCATTGCCCGGTAAATATATCCCTTAAAATGTAAGACTAGCACTATGAAAATAATGGCAATTATGATCAAATTAAATACCATTTACGACTAAATGCAAAAAAAAACACCGTAAAATGTCTTACCTGACAGCAGCAGAACTCTCATCCATGTTTATAGAACCATAATGTTATGTTTTGAAATGAACGCGGTTTAATATAAAGTTTAATACCCATTAATGATCAGCGTCCTATATTTGGGACACCTAGGAAATCTGGTAAGTGTTAATTATTTTAGTGATAAATATACAGTTATCTCTGTTGTGTGGCTGTGCTATCAGTCCTTTGTATCAGGTAACACCAATTTGAGATGAAACAGCAAGATGTATAGCGTGCTGAGTGGGCAATGCCGATTCAGAATATATGTGGAATTTTAAAAACAATTAAATGGATTAAATACAATGAATTTTTTCCAGGACTTTTTTCTGTAATACAGTATGACTTTATTATTAGGTTTATGTAAAAAAAGTTTCTGTTGTAATTAGTTGTAACTAAAATTCTATTTTTACTGGCCTACAATCTGATAACCTTTACCAGAGCATAATTTGAGTTGCGTTCTGAGAAAACTGGACAAAATGCATGTGCGTAAAGTGTCATCCCTGATAAGCCTGTGCAGTGCGCACAGGCTAATGCGGGACGACACTTTCCGTCTGAACTGGATTTTCGCTAAGAAGAGACATCATTTAAACGAAAAATTCCATAAAAGCGGAATTGTCGTCACTGATTAGCCTGTGCGGACTGCACAGGCTAATCTGGGATGACAATTTATGCACAAGCATTATGCCCAGTTTTCTCAGAACGCAACACATAATTGAAGCACGGTGAAATATAACATTTTGCGTAACAGAAATATCATTGGTTGTTGACAAGATTTCAAGTCTTCACTTGTAGTTCAAAAAACAAACATCCATGAATTATAATCGCAACTAACAACATTTTGTTTTGTTATTACTGTATATGTACTTTTCCATTCAATACAGCACTTGTATAAACCTAGACAAAGAATGGTACAGTCCTGTGATACATTAGTACACAAGACTGTACGCGCATTGTGAGCATTCGGATGTCAAACCTGTCCATTTTTGTATAGCTTCAATGTTCCTTTTCAATAAAACCTCGTTCTGGAAAACTGGACTTAATGCATGTGCTTCAAGTGTCGTCCCAGATAAGCCTTCGTAGCCCGCGCAGGCTAATCTGGGACGAAACTTTCCCTTTTTTTTCGTAATATGTCGTTTGACGAATTTCTTAACGAAAATCGAGTCTTACGGTAAGTGGTGCCCCTTATAAGCCTGTGCTCATTGCACAGGCTAATCTGGGACAACACTTTACGATATGTATTAAGCCCCGTTGTCCAAGAGCGCGGCTCATATTTATTATATCCATTCATCACCGTTACAATTGTTCCAAGTAGTTTCGTTCTTTGACTGATTCACATATCAGAGCAGCAGGGATTCAACAATCTCTGTCTGATAAGCCAAGCCTGATGGACGGCCGTCAAGTTCCCGCCAAATATTTCAGCTCTTATCTAGGTCACGTGGTCGCGATCTTAGCTGGAGACTAACCGAGCTATCTCACTCATCCGGGATTTCACTGGGGTTTCTCCGACCACCAGAAAGATCCCAATTTACTTCGGATTATTTGAAGGATATAACACTTCTTGTTTTACCCGGTAAAGGAAAGTAATTTCGTGAGAACCGTCGCTGTTCTCTGAATGCGTCGTTCGGACTTTAAACGTATTGTACCCATTTATTCCTAGCGTCTAGAAAAAAGGCCTTGGCAAACAGCGTAGACCCAGATGAGACCCCGCATAATGCGGACGAAAAATTTCCCAGCATACAAAGGGCTAATGCTGAAAACGATAGAATTCAGATTGAAAATCCTGTCCATAAAAGCTGTTCATAAATTCTATTATTTTACACTTACCACATACCTACTTGCGATGTAAAAGGTACTGCATATAATTAATAAAAAATACTATAACGACAAACAGAGATAATATCAAGGATTATATTATTATTATCAACATAAAATACAAGTAAAACGTACAATTTTCAACTATTTCACTGATATCCAGTTACAATATTATTTTCAGCTATCTTCAGGAGATAAATGTTTTATTACGACACGTATTTGAAGTAATAATAAGCAGTGAAACGTAGCGATGCATAATTACCTGATCATAAAGAACGTGACGTCACGTACCACGTGACTGGCAATGACACCCAGGACTTGGACATCGTTGTACCTTTGCAATCCGCGAATTGTAGTATCAAATTATTAGCAAAAACAACAACAACACCATTTTTCATGGAAAAATGTTAAAAATAAAAATGCCAGTATTGAATTTACAGCTATTGAGTTCGATCACATTTTAAGTCTGATTAGTATATTCATGATGCAGTTCATGACTCCAAACTTAATTATGTATATAAACTCTTAAGATAGTGTTTTTTTTTAAGATTTGTGGTTTGGTCGATGGTGACATTACTTGTTTATATGGCAATATTCTCAAAACTCGGTGCACTTTACTTGTACTCTCTTATGTTCGGCAATACTTGTTGCACCTCGTTTAATTATGGAAATACTCGTAGCGTCTCGTTGATATTCGGCAAGAAAGTTCTTAGTCAGTGTGACGTCAGTACAGCATGAGTATGAACCCTTTTATGCCTAGCGTCTAGAAAAAAGGCCTTGGCAAACAGCGTAGACCCAGATGAGACGCCGCATGATGCGGCGTCTCATCAGGGTCTGCGCTGTTTTTTAACGGAATTTATGTAAGAAATATTATAAATATAGAAATAAATATACTAGACATCCCTAATTTTGGAAATAAATTGATCAAATTTAGAAGGATGGGAGAGTCCACTAGGCATAAATGGGTTAAGAATGTGACAAGGTGTAAATGACTGACGTACCAGCCCGGTTATTACGCCACACCATCGCCAACTGCTCGCTGCATTTTCAGGCCTGATGGTGATGATGATTGAGATTGTAGCAGCCAGGTTACAACGCTATCAGGTTATGGCCGCCAGGTGGGGTGCATTGGTAGCGAGTTAGCAAACCATTGTTTTTCTGGCAGTTCAGTTGATGAGCCACTGAAGTGTTTCCGTACGTCGCGTACATTGTCTGCGTGTGTTGATCAATTTGCAACTTGGTCTGACAGATCATTAACGCATTTATATGATATTATGGGCTCTTTTAGGGATGTTCATCTCCACTAGTGTGTATAATGTCGATCATATAGATTCATAGACGTACAGTTTCATGGGAGTGTATGTTGAATGCGTATTCTTTTACACGTTCTAAAATCATAAGTCAGTAAGTGGTATATCAGTTAACTTTAAATGCTATTATTTTAACAACAACCTATCATCATTTGCAGAGTTAACCTTCTATACATTAATTGATTGATTAAGCAAGAACAAAAATACATTGCATGATGAACTATTGAAAAGCTGCTTTGTCGACTAGGTAAAATAAATCTCGAAGAATTGCATTAAAATACGATGGCCAGCATTTCAATATGGATCTAGTGAATGCAGTCATTGAAGAGTAGATGGCACCTTGCAATATTGAGTCAAATCCAAGCCAACAAAATTAAATATAAAATTCGGGTGAAGAAAATATAATTGTTCAACGTTTTTTGTATGCGTAGATAATTCTTAATGACTAAAAAATATTTATGGCTGAAGACTTAAATAATCATTGTATTCTGCACTTGCATTTAGTTGTGTGGTCTATTGGTAAAGAACAAATACAAGACATAAAACATTAACAGTTTTATTCAATATAAAAGATGACACAAAAAACATCCTTTTGTCAACTATATATCTCAAATACAGATATGGCAACATACGAATGATTATCAGACACCCTTTGGTAACCAGGCAACAACATTCATTGCACGTGGACATAATAATGCTTTCCAATATTTATTTAAATCACTCAAAATAAGCGAATTGTCGTTGCCATGGAGTAAATACAATAATCTCAAATAATGGACTGAACAATCAAGCTCTGTACAAATAAGTTATTTATATGAGCAATGCTAGGGAAAGGTGACTAAATGCAAGCGCGTAAATTGTCGTCCCAGATTAGCCTGAGCAGTTTGCACTGGCAATCTAGGACGACCCTTTCCGCCTTGAATGGATTTTCGTTAAGAACAGACTTCCTTAAAAGAAAAATGCCATAAAAGCGGAAAATTTCGTCCCTGATGAGCCTGTGCGGACTGCATAAGCTAATCTGGGACAATACGTTGAGTACGTGAATTAAGCTTGCTTTTCCCTTAACGAGGCTCAAATCACGTTTAATATTAACCGATTCGTTTTCGGTCTACATGCAAAGAATGTTGTTTTCTAAATGAAATCACGTCTTGGGTGTCCGATATTACACACACATCTATACAGGGGGACATAACTCTCTACTACCGCGAAAGATTTACTGATATCAAATGAAATGATCGACACAATCATACAGAAAACAGAACAATTGTAGCATTGTTTATGTAAATATATAATTGTGTTGTACCTTTATTACTTAAAATTCAAGTGTAACAATCTCATGTGATTTACATAATTGTTGATGTGAAATTGCTTTCGCCATATATTTAATGTTCATGCACATTTGAGTTGCGTTCTGAGAAAAGTGGACAATATGAATGTGCATAAAGTGTCGTCCCAGATTAGCCTGTGAAGTCCGCACAGGCTAATCAGGGACGACACTTTCCGCCAAAATTGGATTTTTGCTAAGAAGAGACTTCATTTTAACGAAAAATGCCATGAAAGCGGAAAGTGTCGTCCCTGATTAGCCTGTGCGGTCTGCACAGGCTAATCTGGGACGACACTTTACGCACATGCATTTTGTCCAGTTATCTCAGAACACGACATAATTGTTGATTTGAAATTACTTTCTCCATATATTTAAGGTTCATGCACATGGTATAATACCTAAAATTTTTAACTTTTATGAAAATCTAGTTCCACTATTATTTTTTAAATGAAATGTAATTACAAAATATGTTTAAATACACATTGTTTATAATCATTTTCTTGATTGTAACATTAAACAACAGAATTATGCACATCTTTTCTGTATGGATCTTGTTAGATGTAATTTTCTTTCGGGAAAAAACGAGTATATATATATATAGCTGCACGGTAAATTATGCCGGTGAACACAACAATTACAATTTAAGATTACCATTTGCATAAAGGACATTGCCAGTGAGAAACAAAGTATAAGACTAACCAACACTTTTTAGATAGTTTACATGTATTTTACCAATACAATCATACATGATTGACCAGGCGGTTAGATGGTGAAGAAAAATGTTCCGGCACATGTAAATTCCTTGCATTTAGACAAGACGTTCAACACAGGATTCTTGTCAAGGGGCTGGACAACTTAGATGAGTGTTGGTTGAAGTGAGGTTCATACATAAAATTGATTGAAAAACAAACAATCAAATCTTCTTAAAAAAGTCATATTTGCACATTGTTTTTTTTATTTTGTTTTTATTTTAGTAATCTTGCAACTGTCAATGACAACAAATCTCTAACCAATATGAAACGTTAAATATAAATTAGGTGTTTAAGATTTCAAAAACATTTATAACAGGAACCCCGTGTTCAACTCCAAAATGCAACACAATTTCAAATATTTCACCCGAGAATTCGATCAACAATAGAGCAAGTGTATTATGGCCTGCAATCACGCTATAAAAACTAGTCCGGCTTATAAAATACCCGGGCTGAACAATGGCGGCCTGTGTTCTGCGCTCACCCCAACTAGCAGCATACATCACGTGATTTTCGGGAAGTTAAACAAGTAATTTGGTTTGAGTAAATGTTTGTCATAAAGATTTTGTTCTCTACATATTGTCTTAAATATTCAGGTGTAACATAAGTTGTTTTACTAGTTCTATTTGATGTCAGCCACAACACGAATTGAAAAGAAATTAGAGCAATACTTATACCAGGGATTAAATGAACTCTATCGTAATAACAAATATATATGCTAGTAAATTATAATAGCAATACTCGAAATTTTAAAACGGGTCTGTTTTCAAAGTACACAATCAATATGTTTACTGTTTCGCATAGATATAACGATCGCAATAGTATTAGAGAGTTGCAATATCATTAGACCTTAACACTTAAATCGGGTTTTTGTATATGATGCTATTTTGAAATGTTGATTTCAATTTCGATAATCCGGTACTTTTAAATAGCAGAAAAAATTATATGAATTTAATGATTGTTTTCAATTAATAATTATTGTTTCTAAACACCATAGAAGCAGGCCTTTCCTCAGGCCTTTCCCCAGGGCAAAGATCCTAAGTTGGCAATGCTATTCCATTTTTTGTTTTTGTTTTATGTGTCCTTTATTAATTTGAACATAACAATTAACATTAGACCTGAAACAAGCACATAATGATCATGTTGTTGTTTTTTTAATTCAAGCACTAGTGTACATCGGACTTAGAAATTCTCGCACAGTGGCATCCCTGTGCTTAAAGGCCCTGGGGAAATAGATACGCTCAATAAATAAAGAGGCAGCCGCTTTAAATTAATGTTAAAAACTAATTGGCATATTGTCATGTTAAAATATCAATATATAGTGTAAAGAGTCAATCTAAGACAAGAGAAAAGAAATGTATTGCATGGATAAAACCAAAGCATGTAAAATATTCATCTTGCCAACATATATATCCATAATTTCTTCAGAAATGACATTACCCCGCTGTCCGAAATGCGTCGAATATCCGAAAATACTTGCAGTTACGAGCAGACGTCGTGTTTGTTCCATGCGTTAATTTGCATTCGGCACGACACAACTGGTGTCAAAATGGCACTGTCATTCAGATGATGTGTTTTGCAGAGAGCTTGATTGGATATGGCACAGATTTTGTGAGAAATTCCCAACAAATGTTATCGCTCAGGAGAGTTACAAATACATCATGGCAGAGAGAAAGCCTCGTCTGTTAACCCATTTATCCTAGTGGACTCTCCCATCCTTCTAAATTGGATCAATTTATTTCCAAAATTAAGGATGTCTAGTATATTTATTTCTATATTTAGAATATTTCTTACAGAAATTCCTTTAAGCAAACCGCGCAGACCCTGATGAGACGCCACATGATGTGGCGTCTCATCTGGGTCTACGCTGTTTGCCAATGCCTTTTTTCTAGACGCTAGGCATAAATGGGTTAATCGTCTATTGAAATCACATATTCATACACTTTCTATAAATAGTGTTATGGCAACAAAAACACGAGTCGAAACATTCGACGTTTGATATACAAGCTATAAAACTGAGGTCATGATGTGACGTCATTTCCTTCAAGAAAATTACTATCACCCATTTGTCCGTAACGCAAGATGTCCCAATGGTACAGATATCTCTTCGTTTTGCAGCGTTGTGACAACAGACACACACGACGTCAATTACTAGAGTTTTGACGTCAGTGGCACTATTACGCGGGAAACATGACGTCATGAACTAACCCTACTTTTAGCATCGCGAACTACTTCTGTGAAATGTATGGCACACACACATTGTATAATATGTTATTTGCTACGTACCAAAATGCATGAACAATGCATTTGTGCCGTAAAATCACACACTAGCTTGTTAAATATACATTCTTTGGTGTGGGCGTCCACCCAACGTGGCTCATAGAACTAGCAGTCACGTGACATATTGGTCACCGCAATCTTAGTGTCATAACGTCTGATACTCTTGTAAAATTTGACCCATATCGTGGTGGTGGGACGAACCATTGTTCATAGACGACATCTGGTGCTGCGCATGCGCGTTATGTGCGTTATGCGCATTGTGTGGATTATGTGCGTTATGCGCATTTCCAGTTTGCATATCGAGGCTAGACATAATATTGCTACCCGGAAGCGCCTTCTGGAGGTCAGTGTAGATGCTACTTCCGGTGTCGGGCTCTGTTTTGATGTCGCCGTTGAGTCCATCGTCGCTATCGCCACTCTTGTCGTCGCTCGACATCGGGGAGTTCAGGCTGAGGTTACCATGGGAACCCTTGTCTATGCCCTCACTGAAAATAGTAAGTTAACGGTAATATCGACATAAACAACAACATTTATTTTTAAGAACAAATAAATAGTGTGTGTATATTCAACTAATTATACGTTTTTTTTATATAAAAGATTTTGATATTAAATATAATCTATATTATTTAATATACAGAAAAGCGAATAAATACAGATTTTTATAGACAAGTAAGTTATAGGCGGATGTTGATGAAGTGTGATGTACATAAGTTATTGTTGTGCACAATTATATATACATTTTTTTTTTTTTCGGGACACACACTATTACCACAAGATCGAAAAAGAGCAAGTTTGAAAGAAAAATGGGTGGTGTAATTCAATAGAAAAAAAATATATATGATGACGATACAAAATAAATATTCTAAATATGCATGTGCATGTATACTGTTGTCTGTAAAGAAGCGCTGCAGTTGGATGATACAAGAGAAAATCGCACGTTTAAATATTATGAATTATCGAATTCAATAAATAAACGTTTATGTCAATTTCAATCCAAGTAAGATTGTAATTACGAATGGGACATGGTTTATATTGCCTGCAAAACACATTTATGGCGATAACAATTTATTTTTATATGAGAGTAATGTCGAATTTACAGTTGAATTCGTACCGGGTCGATTAAAAAGCAATTTGAAGACGACTTTTGCTGGAGTTAATTTTATTTAATCAGATAGGTCAAAGTCGATTTTGCAAACAGCCTACATCACTTTAAACTTATAAAAGTAAATGAGGCGGGTAATTCTACAAATAAAACCCACGACTCGAACGCTCGCTTTACATTCACATACGGGTGATGTATTGCCACCCCAGTCATGTCGGACAATTTCAAACCAGCAACCCCACTGCGCATGCCATGTACGTCAATGGACCTTCGCCTGTTTTATGGAGGGCAGGTACTAGGGTGTCATGTTCGTTTACAAACAATATTTGTAACGACATAGATTTTAAATTTACTATTAACACAACGCACATTTGATTTGATACCGTTTACTGTACACAATCGCACAATTTTCCACAGAAAACCAAATTAATAAATTATTAAATTTGTATCTAAGATACGTTATACTATTTTAAGCCATCCACACAAGTTGTTTCACTTATATACAAAGCTCATTCTACTCACAACGTTAATGCATTCAGAATATATTACTATTTTGTTTTATTAATTACTAGGTTTCATAATACAATAATGCATTTGATACATAAGAACCCTTATAATGTTGAAGTAATAATTCCATAGCTGTTATCTTTACTTCGTATTCAATGTTTTTAAAGTAAACACATTACACAATTTGTCTTTTATTATATGCCTAAATTCTGTTTTACTTGTTCAGTATACTTAGAAGTGTATATAATCTGACCGTAAAAACTCAACGTCGATAATATGTATACAGTATTATTATTTATTTGTTTCATAAAGTTTTTCTGCAACTGTTAACACAAAATGGTATTTGAAGAATGTGTTATTCATGTGTGGGTTCTGACAATATACATGTAGAAATTTACGAATTTCAAAATATTGTTTTATGCAAATATTTGAATATCGATTTTCGCTGTTCAAATATTTCCAATATAAATATGTGTTGCAAGTGAACGAAATCTTTAGAAATCGTTAAACATTATCAACCGCACACTTCGCAAAAGATACTGTATCAACTGTGGTCGAATAATATGAATTCTAACGACAATGTGAACCCGTTAACTCAATATTCTACATTCTTTCAGAGTGATTCATGATTTCTCTACAACAATTAGATAATAAGATATCATCGGAATCCTTCGATTCTGCTTTATTCCGTTCTAATAATAACAATGTACGATGTATGGCAGCATGCCGAACAAGAGGCTCATTGTAGGTGTATACATATATATTTCGAATGCCAAACGTCCAATGATATACATCAGTCCCTAATAAACCTGCATGTTAACGATTAATGGTTCCGTGACAATGCATTAATTATCCAGCCTAGCCAGCGCATGAATCACTCCACCCGGGATTGTACATAAACAATGGCTGTTTGTTTTAAACGCCGGCCAGAGTGGTCTAGAAACTTAGTATAAACACCGTCACAACACCTGTGTTAGCTGCAACCCCTCAAACCGCCACACCACCGACACTCCAGATCATTCAAATACATGGCCAATTTCACATTTTCATTAACTTGGGTTCATCGTTTATGTCGCCGTGTTTACTTTAAATGACAGTCGAACACACTTTGCCGGTCTTTGAAAATGAGAAAATTATAGCCCGAACACTGCCATACAGAGTTTAACCGCCGCTATTTTCGGCCGTTTTGTCAGGGCCTTGAGAGCGCCACTTGAAGCTTGTCTTGGCCCTAGGTGCGTTATTGTTGAGAATTACACGGTATTTTGTGCCTTTTTAAAGTGCTACCGATGTTCAAACGAGGCTCAGCGGCAACTTTATAAAGGACTCATCAAACTAAAGGCCGCCCAGCCATTTCAAAACATAAGGCCTTTTTGTTGAGCAGTTTGGTATGTCAATACAAGCCTTGGCAAGATATCAATACTTGGCTTCAGAATGCGATTGTATTCAAGATTTTCAAATCGGGTAACAGTGCGCGTGTGTGTGTAATCGTTTGTAATTAGAATAATATGCCTAAGGTAAACCTTTCTGTCTGAGGAAGTATATACATTTCAATAAACAATATGTTAACAGTATAGTGAGGTTTTGTCTAGTTGGTGTACCTGAATTTTTATATCAAACAAGTTAAATTTAGTTCGATAAGAATTTTAGCTATTTGCATCAGCAAAACAGAAAACAAAACAAGCTAAAAAATTAAGCTTAGAATATTTTGTCACAATAATATTGTGTTGACAATATTTGTTACTGTAATTTTACATCACATTTTATTACATTTTACACCGTTTAACAGAGTAATTATATGTGTTTTTGTTTTAATTTTTATAAAAAGCGGATGCTACATGTATGATCCACTGTTTGCTTTCAATTTGCATATAATTGATCAGCGCTCTGGGAAAACACCTCGTAATTCATGTGCGAAAAGTATCGTACAAGATTAGCACAGGCTAATCAGGGACAACCCTAATCGCTTTTATGGAACTGTTCGATTACATGAAGTCACCTGCATCAAGCCCGGTTTTCTCATAGCTCGACTCACATGAAAGCAGTGCTGTGGTACCTTGTAACACAGTGAATATGGGTATTGACACACACGTTGAAACAAGAAATTCGCTGCAAACGTTAATCTTTACCAAACAAAATAAAGAATTAACACTATCAATGACTAGAAAGCATATCCAACATTAATTTAAAATGTATAGTTGCTGACGGTTCCAGACTGAACACACAGAATAAAATACGAGTGGATTTTTTCTACTTGAAGAAACACGTGGTGGTCGCATACAATAAATGGATATGTCACGTTTTACAACATACTCTTAGAAATCTATTTTAAAATAACGTATTGATATTTGCGTAACAACCAAGCCTTTGACTCAGAAGGAACAATCGAATATGCTCCGACCACGTGATATGGGTTGAAATATGGATGAGAGAGCAGGGAGCACGGAAGAATTCCCGAGATCTTGTCGCCGTGGAATCTCTTTAAGACAATAATTAATTTGATCAGGGGTCTTCAAACAATGCTCGAGGAAACTAATGAGGCAGACCGTCTAGTGACAATTATGGCAAGAAAGGGAGTGTAATTTGTAAATTAAAACTCTTCTGGGGTAGGATGTGATTGAGTTCAGGGCGTTAAACTAGCACCAAGGGTCATTATTAAGCGTTTCATGAAACATTTCTCTATCACCAGTAACCAGACGGTTATTTGTCAGCTCCCCGGTCCTGTATTTTTAAGTCATTGGAGAATTTCTTTAATTTTTGGACGGTGGTTGTCGTGCAATGTTTTATGAGGACAGTTCATGAAATGCTGGTGGAAGCACATACAATACAGAAAGTACCGAGTTCCTGTCCACAAAGCTTCTTAGGACGAAATTTTTCAGAGTTTCGTTTTAATGAACATTTCAGATAATGTTTTCACTACATTTATCTACAAAACTATCCAACTATTTGGTTGCAGTCAATCATTTTGTTGAAGAACGTGGCTATGGTAAACGTGCATTCTTTACTTCAATACTTAAAAGAAGACCAGCGTTGAAATTGTGGTTAAAAACATACCTTTTCTATGCATAAATAAGACGGAAACAAAAACAAGCAAATGGTGATGAAAATAATTATTAAAATAATATTATAATTATTTTATTTTTATAATAATAACGAAAATAGACATTCATGTTTTGCTTTGTTAAAAATATTATTATTATTATTATTATTATTATTATTATTATTATTATTATTATAAGTTGTTGCTTTTGTGTTTATTTTTGTTGTTCAAAATGAGTTAATACAATTATTTCAAATAAAAATAATAATACATGTAATTTATTCCTATTAAATTTAAGTTAAATTTATTACAGCTTTTTGCAATATAAACTTATTATTTATAATGGGGTACCATATGTTTATATCAAAAACATTTGACCAGCATGAATGCATGAATACTAAAAATTGTATAACTCTAATCATAAACATTTATTTCTTTAGCGTTCCAATTTAAAGAGACAAACCAACACAACGTTGCAACTTTGTTTAAGTGTAATCTGAACCTCAGCCCATTATGCGTATTTTTATTCAGCCCAAACCATATACAATGCAAATGTTTGTATTAAATTCATACTAACATAATTATTCTTAAATCAGTCATAAAACTTTGATGCGTTTATTTAAACATTTTTTTTAATCAGAAGAATCAAATCAAAATAAAATTAAAAAGCTAACTCTATTTTTTAATTTGTTGTTTTCAAAAGTATATTTTTGTGTAATCATGATCTAGACACATAAACAGTGGGTCGCCATTCTGTATTGTCTTACTCTGGGGAGAGGGTTGGTGTACCCAATTAAAAGAGAATTACATATTTAAAAAGTTATCATCATCAAAGTGTTTTACATAGTTTGGGAAACGGTATTGTAAGTGTATTTAAAGTTAAAATAAATCTTTGAAAACTGTTTAGAGCTGAGAGCTACGATGTAAATTCTTATCATGTACACCGCATGTGTCTTGCAGGTTACTTCTCTACACAGAACACCTGACCTCAAAATGCACCAAAAGAATGCGGGTATTTGCCCAAGAAGAATGCTTGAATTTTCTTTGAGACAAAGTCTTTTAACCATAACCACGTGTGTTCGTGAGATGCAACATGGGTTGCTAGCGTCTTTATCAGATTAAAAGAAGATTTCGTACAGAACGCCGCAAGAATCTGCGGGGATTTTCTCAGATCAAGTTGTGTAAACATAGAACCAAGATGGCGGCGGCCTGTTTTTGTTTCTACTCTCTCAGACTACTCAGAGCCGCTTTGTGTACTCACCGATCTTTCGCTTCCGCCGCTCTATCCCGTTGCCGACGATTTTTAAACCAGTTGCTGACTTGAGTTGTTGTCAACCCCGTTCCCTCCGACAGCTCCCTTTTTTCTCGGGGAGAGGGGTAGGGATTGTGTGCATACCATTCCCTTAACACTGTTCGCGATTTTTCCTTGAAACAGTAACTCGTTTCCTCGCCATCCCAGATGGTCCTGGGAAGGGGAAACTTTCGGCGGACACGGTACTTCCCTACGGCCCCTAGCGGTCGACCGCGCAACTTTTCTGCTTCAATATAATGTGCTTTCAACCACAGCGCTTGCAATTTAGGATGATTATGTTGAGAAAACGGGTTAGATTCCAGAATTTTGTACAGTTCCTTAAAATTCCCACGGTGAAACGCGACCACAGCTTTCGCTTTTAACACACTTTCGTTTTTATGTAGATGTTCACAAGCCGGAAGTGACCACAGGAACCGCGCGAGGCGGTCAATATTCCCTCCCTGTTGAAGAACCTCACACACGCAGGCGACCTGTTCCTGGGTGAACCCAAACGACGGCAGCATCGCCGGATTCGGGCTCCCTACGCCGGACACCTGCGACTGCTCGTGCAGCATCCCCTGGAGGTCGAACGGGCCCAGGGCTGGTGGATTGGTCTGCCGAAAATGCACTGTAAACAGAGTAACACAATACACTGAGATCACGTACAGAATGAACAGTATATCCCCGGTATTTGGTTTCTTCCTCACTGCTATATCGTATTAGGTTGATTACTACGCATTCATTGGCTGAATTCAGCGACCTCGCGCTATTATCGTTATTCATGAAGCGCTAAAAATTAGTCGCTATAGCAACAGTGTCAATCAATGTAACCGGATCTATCGGTAGGTGGAGCCTCGTGCTAACTGACTGGCTCGAAACGTGGTATCCAATAACCAAACACGAGCTAATTTGAATATTTGATCGCGGTTCATCTATGTTAAGATTGTTGTGTCTACTTCGGTTAAAAGTACACTTATGAAATGCGACAAGGGTACTTATCGTCTTGTAAACAAAAGGCTACCAAAAACAAAGTGATTCAATTAGCATAGATAGACACATATGATTCATTGAATAGTTAAACATTTTATTTGAGAAGTGTTTATATAAATACAAAACTTTTTTAACTAATTATATTTTGCAATAAACTACAAATATATGTTTATTGATAATCTGCCATAGCATGTCTAAAAATATAATAAACTATTCAATTTGCTTACTTTGTAATAAAGTTAAACTCAATAACGAATTCTTAAAGACTTAATTTATGAACATAACAATATGCATTCTGATTAATACTCCCACTATTCATATATGATTGATACATACAGCTTAAAGAAGCCAACTATAAAGGGTCCTATTACATGGTTATTATTTTCTGACATTCAATAACTATTCAGAGATTATTTTTTTTATTTATGAACAAAAGAATTACCCTGGTGTTGTCTTGTTTTATCCGTATGGCCTTTTTGTATCCTCAACGAATATAAATAAACCTCACAAAGAAGCCATATTTTTATCAACAGATTCTACATTTCGAAACTGAGCTAATATTACAAAGTAAATACCGAAAGCTTTCCTTAAAAATGTACGTCGAAACCGTGCCTGTGAATAAATGATTCGCTCACTGACAACGTGTGTTAATGGACAATGTCAACATACCATTTTGTTTGAATACTAAAAAACGGAAGGGTTTCGTGTTTCTAGCCGATTATCCACAGATTGGTCAACAAATATTTGATTTTAGCAAACATTTGAACGAAGGGAAGCGTTATATTTTTCTGGATGCTGCCAATTAACACGGACAAGTCTTAAAATATTAATAAAGAATTTAAGTTTTATGGACCGAATTATTCCTACTTAAATGAAATTTTCTGGGCAATATATTATCACTTCTCGGCTTATAAAGATAGTTCAATAACATGATGCTATTTGCATTAAAGTCTTGTTTAATGTCCTCAAAGAAAGAAATTGTAATGACTTTACTACGAAATGTAAACAAATCCCCGCACTCCGGAAGTTCAAATGAGGTCCGTACAGTGACATGTTTACATTCAAAATATTTACTCATCATTTACTTTTCATACTTAATCTCTCACACGATTCGGCCGTGCATTTGCAGTGGCAACCTGTTGGGACGACCTGGGACTATGAAAGGTCTTGGACCCTAATCGATTAATGTTTTTCTGCGGGATGCCAATGAAGCACACCGTGAGAATTTTGCACCGGCTACTCGGGGGTTTACTCGAGTGGGCCCGCAAGGGGGCGTCATTGACACCTGCCAGATTCGAAGATTCAGACGATAAATTTCTTACTGTTTATGTTGCATTTATTTTAATCAACTATCCTAATTGATGCTAATGAACGCGCATAATCACGAATGATTTCATAAAGATAAAAATATCGCTCTCTTTACTTCATAACCATAAATTTACAAAAAAGTAAATGCAATGCCCTATTATAATNTGTACATTAAATAAATCACAAAGTAAATAAATATATATAGGACTGATTCATGGATTTGTTGCGAAACGGTTAATTATAATATCGAGTTTCACATAATGCCGGCTCGACTCTCATCAAAGAAGAATTCCCCTGTATCAAATCCAATCGAATGAAACCTTATACCTCATTCAATTAAACTAAACACGGTGTCGAATTTCGCCGGCGTCTATCTCACAGATAATTGACCAAATTAAACAGGACGGCTTCACAAAATGTAATGATATGTCCACAAATGTGTTTACCATATAATTGTGTCCTCCAGTTAGAGTAAATATTTGTGTAAGGTATCGTGACCAGGCGAGCGGTGTCCTCCGTCAGGTGACACGTGCTCGGGGGTGGACCGGTCATCTGCGGTCAGTGGCCAACAACTATATGAGCCTCGCTCTGTGAAAACGGGCTTTAATGCATGTGCGTAGAGTGTCCGCACAGGCTAATCAGGGACGACACTTTCCACCTAAACTGGATTTTCACTTTGAAGAGACTTCATTTAAACGAAAAATACCATTAAAGCGGACAGTGTCGTCCCTGATTAGCCT
Source organism: Dreissena rostriformis (assembly GCA_007657795.1). Lineage (NCBI taxonomy): Eukaryota > Metazoa > Mollusca > Bivalvia > Myida > Dreissenidae > Dreissena > Dreissena rostriformis. The sequence continues at coordinate 52,405 of VMBQ01000053.1, forward strand.
TCGCGGACTACACAGGCTAATCTGGGACGACACTACGCATATGCATTAAGACCCGTTTTCCCGTTGCGCGGCTCATTTATTCAAATTTCACGATTTGACTTTATTTTATACAATTTAATATTTGACATATTTCACACGGCTTTAAAACAATGTTTTATTGTATTCACGGATAAGCCGGATACACATATTATTTTACAATGACTTGTCAAACAACAGTTTGAAATGAAAAACAAAAAGGGAATGAAATATACGAAAGTGAAACAGTTTTCCGACACTTGCCAGTTTCGGAAACCCGTAGTATCTTAAGCAAACGATCATTCATCGATAGCAATTAATGAGATGTACATCCTAATTATCGATCTCATAAATATTCATTTTTTTTCTGCCCTTCCCTGCATACTATTACATTCATTACAGAGTTCTTCGTACAAAGGTTACACATCATTGATTTAATATCTAGCATGTGGAGTGTACGTTGGCTGTTTATTTTTTCTCTCCATCGGTTTGGTTATGTGATAACATACTCATATTATGTTTCAAACAAATGGTTTTGTTAATTTACCGCATAAAACATGTCGGCAATCTGAGTGGTCGACACTTAAATAGAATTAAACAGGTAATCAATATAAGCCTTGAATTCAAATGAGTAACCACATTAACGTTTACATCTTCCGAGCATATCGATTTAAGCCCGATTATTCTCAACGTTATTAAGCGCCCCGTTTTTTGTTTGTGTACCCCTGAAAAGTGTGTGACTGTTTAATAACAGTTCCTTGGTAGCATTGTTTATGGGTTTCTTTTTTTTTCAGAATTGATACGTGTTTCAATGCACACACTATTGACATGGAAAATCATGTACTAGACTGCAGTCTTTATCCAGATTTTCACTTAATTAATCAGAATGATTTCATGAAACGTTAGCAAGTGTTTAAAGACATTTTATTAAGATGACCTTAGGTCCTAAGACGCTCTCTGGTGACCAAATAAACTTAACTGCTCTGAGCAAGTAATTTTTCATTATAGCAAAACATATAAGAAAATCTGCTACCCCACCCCAGCAGCCGAAGTAACCATTTTGGAACTCGGCGCACAACTCATTTGAACCAATGTTGTGAGCATTAATATTTGGGCAAAAATGTGAATATAGAGTGTTCACAAGGTTTCATAATGGCGATATACGGAATACTGCCCGCACCTTGAGACCTTGTTTTTTTTAAACTGACCAGACCAATTTTCAAACTCGGCCCTGATATCATTTGAAAATATCTGAGAAAGTCACCATAGTCATATACAAAAAATTGCCCGGCTCACTGGAAACCATGTTGTAAAACGGACCGGGACAATCATATATCAAATGTTACAAGGAATCGTCATGATGATTGGGCAAAAATTAAACTTCTTCAGAATTCAATTTTTTTTAATGACAGCCATATAACAAAAGCATTGGAGGCCATGTTTTTCAACGGACCGGAACCATTTTCGAACTCTGCCATGTTCATATGAACAAATGTTGTTAGGAATTTTCATGATTGGGCAAACATGCGATTCCTAGCGTGTTCACATTGTTTCATAAAAGCCATACAGGGAAAACTTGGTGTCATGTTTTTCAGCGGATAAAACCATTTTTGAACTGGGCCGAATTATTTTGGGCAAGTTTCATGATGATTTGGCAACAAATGTGACGTCTACACACGATTTTAATATAGTCTTTAAGGAAAACTGCCAGGCCACTTGATGGTCATGTTTTTCAATAGATTGGAACTATTTTCAAATTTATGAGAACAAATCTTCTGAGCAAGTTTCACGATGATTGGGCAAAATTATGACGTCAAGAGTGTTCACTTTTCCGAGGAATGTTTATGATCATTGACAAAAATGGCATGAGTGTTTACAAGATTTTTCTTTAATTTGACCTATTGACCTTGTTTTTTTTTATCGTGGTGCTCATGTGAGCTAAAAAATACAGCTTATTTAACTTCATGTTTTTAAAAGAAGTCAAACTATGAGACTTTATACGAATATTTTTATGTAAAACACCCGCATTTATATTTCTAAATAATTGTGTACTTTTAAAATAATATTATAGTTCATGTTGCGAATTACTATATATAGGATCTGGCATGAGTTGTCATATCACACCATATTTTATTAAACGAGTTCAGGAATTTTGTTAGTGAGCGAGCCTTTGGCGAGCTTACTTACGAATTTCCTGGACGAGTTTAATAAAATATGGTATGACATGACAACGAGTGTCAGATCTTTTTATCACATGCTTTTAAATGAGCAAATTAAATAAATATTTACGCAAACATAATGATAAATCCCGAATGTTGTTTACATTTCGTGACGTCATTTGACGTTGCAACGTCATTACAGCAAAATAACAAAATGCGATTGGTCAATAAACGAAAACTAAGCCAATGAAAACGCTTAAAAAGTATATTACACATGTGTAATATAAAAATATATGTAATGGTTATATTACATGGGAAACAGGGTATGGCATGTGATAAATTCATATATGCGTAATCTATGAGAGATATGTAAAACTAAAATAAAATGGTACTGATTAGTTATCTATTATATTCATGTCTATACAGAAAGACACGTACAATAAATACATAACAACTAAATGCCATTTCAAGGGACCTAGCCATTTTCACCAATCAAAGTTCCCCTGGCTCTTATTGATTTTAGTGCAATTAAACTTTAGATCGGAAATCTCACTTCTCGAAAAAATATCGTGTTCCGCGGCCGTACTGTAGGCAGCGACGATGGGCAGCAGGAAGTTATACTATGACGTCATTATGTGACGTAGACGTACCACGAAACTTAAGTTTGACACAAGATTGGAGATGAAATTGGATTTCTTGGATTTCAGAAGAAAATTCGACTGTTATTCAAATGTTTACGACATCAGATACTCCCAGGATACATATAGATATACTCTTATTTCTAGTCTTAAACGCACCCAGTATCAACGGAATAGTTATTAAAATGTATAAATACAAGGTAGGCACTTACACATTGTCATATATATGAGTTTTTGGGGGCAGACCAAATAGTAATTGAAACAAAATTGTTTTTTATTACAAATATTTGACAACATAATTACAATGTACATATTTCCGTATTATACAACGCTATGTATTTTACTGTAATTGTCAAATACAGATATAATTTTCAATCAGATTTATTATATTCCGTACACTGTTTTCTCCCTCGCACAGTTTAAAACTGCTTTTTTATTATCAAACTGAAAACCTAAAATTAACGCCGACGAAATCGGAAGTTACACTCAACAATCTGCACGTTTTTGTTCGTATGATGCCGATAAGTTGAAACCCTCTACTATTCTCATCAACCAAAACTCATTAAGGAATTAATGTTCATAAAAACATTAACTTAACAACTGCACGGATCGTATAAGTAGCAAGCATAAACTGAAAACTGGTAAATATGTGATTTTATCTGGAATAAATCATTCTAAACGCATTTTCGACATTCTTAATGCGAATATGATATACAAAAGTAATTGTGTAACATCGGCTAATGGACATTTCAAAGGCAATCAATGCTTCTTTATGCAATAACTGTTTCTTAATGGCAATAACGTCTTTTAAATGAATCAAAGTTTAAGGTTGCACTGCACTAAATTACGGCATCAAAGAATTGATCCAGTTTGCAATGTGTCTGGTTATTTGCGACAAATTAAATATGAGAGGTTTATTTCTTTTTAGTAAACATACATTTGGTAAGTAAATCAGTGCAAAAAGTGCACGAATACGTCGTTATTAAGAACATAATTATGTATATTGGTTACATTAACTGTTCATCAACACCATTTCTCATGTGCCAAAAAAAATGGCTCACAAATAACGATTCAAAATACACAAAACCAGGTGTACACAACTTTTGCTTTATGTATACATGGATGTTTGAACTTTCCCTTGCCACGAAGCTTTTAGCCAATTAACATTATTACAACGATTTAGAATCATACGTCATATTTAACAATTAAGTTAAAACATTTTTGGCCAAAACGCGTAAAGCGAACTATACATGTACATGTGTATATCATTTCAAAATGTACATTATTTAATAATAAACTGTTTGATCTAAAGTCTTCGTCAGAATTCAATCTAATCTAATCTGATCTAAAGTCTTCGGATGAATTCACTATGTGAGTTTAGTAAATAGGTTTGACTTGTACAGTATGTTATAACATTGTCGCACCATCTAGGTTTTCTACAAGTATTCATGCGCAATATGCGATATACTTGGTTTACACCTGTTGGAGGTTTATCGTTTATATTTCAGTTTATCGTTAAGCAGTTTATAGTTATCATTTACCATTTATCATTATCGTTTTAATGCAACTAGGATTGCAAAAACACATCTGGCATTAGCCAGGCATATGCCTATAAAATTTATATTAATATAAAATACAAGAGACGCTTAATTTACGGCTTCAGTTGAATGATTTATGGATACACTTTTCGGATATTATCATAAATTAAATATGATCATTTTTTAAGATGTAAATAGTTTATATGAGCAATAACATATTACTTAATGTTCTGTGACGTTACCACTAATAATGTAAACATGTTGTGTATTGTTCGATCCATGACATATTTTGATTTATATGCAACAATACAAGTATGAATCATATAAAAACAAGTTAATATTGCGATGACATAAAATTGTCAGCATCGCGATGGATATACTGAATCTTTAACAAATGAAAATATTATGAAAGATTAATAATATCATAATCAGAACAAAAATGTCGATACTTCACTTATATTTCGATACAAGAAAAACTGAAGCAACGCTTCAACCAAAAGGTAAAATAATGTATTTATTAATTAAAAAAACTCCTGTATGATGCGAAGATTATTCATAGCTATGGCTTCCATGTATTTGCAAAGATCAACCCTTCCAAACTAGTGGTGACAATTTGGTTTAGTTTATTGACATATGTATGTGTATATTTGTATACATTGTATTTTAGTGTTATTTTGCCTATGGTTTGGAAATAATGCCACTAGATGGAGCTTGTTTTCCGCTCAGAACATCTGAGAACACGGCCTTTCAAAGATTTTGAAAATTGAAATATTTCAACTATAAAGCGTTATTGTGCAGTGGAAAGTTTCACAAATACATTGCGGTTACAAATGTGACGTGTTCTGGAAAGACTGGGCGTAATGCATGTGCGTAACGTGTCATCCCAGATTAGCCCCAGCAGTCCGCACAGGCTGATCAGGGACGACAATTCCGCCGACACTAAATTTTCGTTTAGAAGAGACTTCTTTTAAACGTAAAATGGCAAAAAAAGCGGGAAGTGTTGGCCCTGATAAACCTGTGCGGACTGCACAGGCTAATCAGGGATGACACTTTTCGCACATGCATTAAGCTCCGTTTTCCTAGAGCACGACACAATTCAAATGAGGCTACAATTGATGGCAGTGATCCTGCTTTTTCGAAGTATTTCCACAGAACAACAATAAAACCACTATGATCATTAGATCAACTCGATTTAAAAAGAACATCGCAGTTTCAATCTAAGATTGTTGCTTTAGACGGTATTTAAAATTTTATAACAGGCGTCGTCTAAATGCATTTTCCCGGTGCTCCCAGACTAATATTATGTGTTTTTGTTATTTATTAAATAAAAAAATCGCACGTGATTAGCAACATTAAATTATGCATTTGTGCAAAGGCCGTCACAGGAACGACTGTTACGATACAAATTAGCAAAGAAAACAGATTTCGGAAACACATTATAGTTATGTTAGATAAACAGGTGCTGTCTACAAAAAGGCGGTAAACTTTTTTCCCATTTGTTAACGCAGTTAAGCAACCGTTTTTAATGATATTTTGATGTTTTATTATGAATTTGTTAATACGATGAGCAAGAATATGCTTTAGTAAATCAAATATTTGTTCTGGTCTGTTGTGTTAAAATCATAGAAATGACAAAATGTCTTGAGCTTGATGTAATATTAAAGTGAGCAAGCGGACAAATGCTGAAAACGCTCGCCTCATAAACAGAATATACAGATATTAATAATTTACGTAAATTTTAAACTACATGTGATACACAATATTGACCTGAAAGTTAAAACTATCAATTTCAAAAACATCAGTTTATGCAAGTCCAGCAAACACGCAACTACTTATCAATTTACGTAGACTTAATGTTGCAACAGGTGTTTAGATAAGCGTCCATGCTTAAAAAACATGCTGACTGTTTATTAACATTAAAAATAAATTATGTCTCATAATAGAATAAAACAGAAAACAAATGTTGAAATACTAGTGTTATGTTTGCGATTCATTCGTACGTAAAATTGAAAGAAATGTCCGATAACTCACACATTATTGATCAAATTTGGTTAAAAAATATTTTCCGGTAACATTTGCATAAGATTGTTAAGTTTTATGTTGTTTTTGATTGTTCATAGTGTAAATTTTAGACAAAATGTCATTATCTACCATAAATATGTACACAGCAAAAGTAAATTGTAACACCAACAATTTTATCCTTCACAGATAATAAACCTTCCAGTCAGTTAAAGAAATATGCATCGAAATTATAACAACAGTAAACAGTTACAAAAATGTTTATAAATAACAAGCACATACCGTTCAATTTACATAATTATATGTTTGACTTAAAAAAACACAAACGGATAGATGGTATATCTGTACTATTTATCTAGTAAACCAATCCGCTGTGATTATTTAATTAAATTTACAAGTTGACATTATCTAATAACGTATTAATATATTTACATATATTTTGCATATGCTCATTAAAAATAGATTTACTGTTATTTTATTTCCTGAATCTTGTTATGTTCACGTTGTATAACAGTAGTGTTGTTGTTGCTCGATGTACAAGCATATACATATTAAGGCGGGTAATTTCAATTTATACCTGTTTTGATATTTAATTTTGAACTATATCAAAACAGCGTTGATCGAGTTCGATCTTTACATTTTTATCAAACGATCACTACACCTCGGTTTAATCAGGTCAACACATTCCAGTGTAAACAATGCGTTTTTATGTTGAATGAATCGTTATGAATTGTCCCGAAGGCGGTCACATGTTGCATGCGCACAATCTAAATATTGACATACGTAATTTAATATATGCATTGCAAATGTTAATTAAATACGACTCTTTCATAATGATAATTGATTTTCTCGGGTACAGCTGTGCGAATGTTACGGCAGTCAGTGTGTCATTTTGAAGCCGTTTTGCTACGCGCTGCAAAGCCATTTGTACGAAAAAGGCATTTTTTTCATATGTGGATACAATCATATATTAATATTCTGAACGAGTTTTCAATAATAATATTTTCCCAAAAGAATATACTGATATAACAGACATTGTGTTGCATATAGCTGTTGAAAAGTATCACACATTGTTAGTGCACGTTAACCAAGTTAGTCCGGTGATGGATTGCCTACTTCTCGAGGAAAGCGTGCTCATTAGCGAATCTATTATTTGCCCATCAATCCATCACCAAAAGACCGTTATATTGCGGATATTGTCTTCAGAAAAATAATTAAATAGACAAATACATGTGAAAGTACGAAATTAGGACATATTTTCTCAGAAAAAAAGTTTATCTGTTCATACATTTAATGAGTATTTACCTTGAACATAATTGATCTACATGCATTGGGAAATCCCGCATAAAAATCAATTCATATTACATGTAGTTACATGTTTTTGTGTTTGACATTTCCACACGAATGTGATCGTTTTTATCATCATAATCATCATAATCATCATCAACATCACCAACATCGTCAACATCATCAACATCATCAACATCATCAACATCATCATCAACATCATTGTCATAATCGTCATCGTCGTCGTCGTCTTCGTCGTCGTTGTCATCATAATATTCATCATCATCATCATCATCATCACCAGCAGCAAAAACAACAACAACAACAACAGTAACAACAACAACAACAAAACGTAACACATATGCAACAACGATTGCACTTGAAACACTAAACAAACCGCAGTTCATTCAACGCACCATACGTTTATTAACAAAAGAATAAAAGAAAGAAATACCATTTTCCCAGAGGAAATGTCTTGGAAATTTATGTAAGATAATACCATTGAACTTTGCAATTCAACACCTCATACGGGCTTTGAGTAAAGAAAAATCAATATACAATGCCATTGAATTCACGAGCAATTACTCTATAAGCGACATTTTAATAGTTGCACCATTTCTATGTTGATCTCTAGACACACTGCTTTATAAATTATTACGTTGTATTAATTTATTAATGGATGTCTCAGCCATATGTTTGCTTTTTCTTGTGGATATTTCATGTATGTTCAGTGTGTTTTCAAGTTTGCATTAAAAAGCTTCAATATATATACTGAACATTTTTTTTAAACATATACTTATCAATGTTTAAATGCTCTAGCTTTTAATTGATTACACTAAAATAAAAAATACATGTATTTTTACTTGAAATAACATAATCAATATAATATGTTTTATTCTTTTTGGAAGCAATTTTCAAACCAGAATTGTAATTGATTGTTTTTGTTTTGTAAAATTAAGGTAAACGTTACAGCTGCTATATTTATAAGAATAAAATAATTTTGATGAAAACCACCCATCCTGGAAAAAGTACTCGTTTTAAATATTTTAAACGAAATACTATTTAAAACCAATATTTGTAAAATAAAACAAAATAATATGAAAAGGAAGTTATATTTTCGCGAGAATATCGCAAAAGACTGACCAATCAGTTTTGACCATTGTATTTAACGATAGCAAATACATCGGCTTGTTATAATAAAATGCGCAAAATTCTTGCGGCGATTGCTGAATGTTGTCATTAGGAAAAGATCTATACAAGGTACTAAAAAGGGACAAACCGAGGCAACCTGGTGACGTTTGTTTGTTGTTTTAGTTGTTTTTATCCGCCGTTTTCAACAGTATGTCAATCATTTACACAACACGCACTTTTTCTGTGTTAAATTTTCACCATTACTATGTGCACGTAAATATGCCAGTAACTGTAATGAATCAAAGGCAGGGAGAGAATAACCGTAGAATGGATTTCATGACAAACCAATACGACATCTGCTTATAATTGGCTTAACCCTAATTTACTCTTTTTACTTTAAAAGTTGTAATAAAGTGTGTTTCGCTCTGCATATTCTTTTCTTTGGCCATTAATATTTGGCGAATAAATATAAACGTTCAACATATTTTAATTGTTGTGTGTTGGCCAATCACTGTGCTATTTCGCTTTCGACTGATCTTTCCCTATAGTTGTCATATATAAAATACTGATGTAAGCCTCGTTCTGGTAAAACTGGACTAAATTCATGTGCGAAAAGTGTCATCCCACATTAGCCAGTGCAGTCCGCAAAGGCTTATCAAGAACTACACTTTCCACTGTCACGGTATTTCTCGTCGAAAGGAAGTATCTTCTTCGCGAAAATCCAGTTCAGGCGGTAATATTCTCCCATGATTAACCTGTGCGGACGCACATGCATTAAGACCTGTTTTGCAAGAGCGATGCGTATATATAAAATACTGATATGAACTAAATCATCGTAAGCTTACATTAGTCGTGACATGAATGTTAAGGAGTGGGTGGAACATTTACAAATGCTGAGTAACGCCCCGTGACATTGAGCATTGAACAATTGCAGTTTCTAAATCATAACTAAATTAATACTTATATATTAATTTCGAAATCGCACTGTTATATCTTACGTCATCTGCAATTCGCACGAAATGTAATATTTATGGTTATGTTAACAGTTACATAATATCCATATGTAGTGTCTATTACAATTCTTTTCTGTTATATAACATAAAATAATTATATTAAGTACATTTAATGAACGGAAATTATAGGGTAAAATAAAAGTGCGTTTTAAAAAGAAAACAACCGCGAATTTTCATTTCGAGTTATTTTAATATTTTGTATCAAAATATATGCAAAGTACAAACATATTTTTTTTATAAATATTTTTTTTTTTATAAAAAACCAATAAATGCGTGTTTTTTTTATATAATAATCGTTAAAACATATATTTTTATTTTTTAGGGTTAATATGCATACATAATTATTTCATTTATCTATAATAGTTGAAACTCAGTTCGGATGAAGATTAACCATAATGAATACGCTAACCGCATTCATTTTCAAGGCAGTAACGCTACAAATGCTTCCAACAAATATTAAATATTATATAACCAGCATAAAGCAACTAACCTGAGTACATATCGAGGTCTGAATACGAATACGGCACAAGTCGCTCCTGTCCGAAAATCATTTTTGTTTCCAGATACTGGTCCTAAAATCTAAACACATCAGCAACCCTTTTGCGCAAACTTAGCATCCATGTTTGAAATATCACGGTTAATTTGGAATCAAAGAAAAAATAGCATGCGATAACTCCTGCTTCTCTTAGAACACTACAAGTGCCTAAATCTTCCGCTACTGTAAAGTTTCGCGTGAACTGTTTTGTTTTGCGCTTCGTTATGTTCTGCGATCAAAATGATGAACATCTTATGATGTTACGATGTAAGAAAGCGCTTGGTTTATGATGGCCCGATATGCGTCCATTTGATAGGGACGATAACATTCTAGTCACAGGAGCACTTGACTGATCCCAAGCGCTTGGCGGAAACCCGAGACGCACTGTGAGCACACAATATAACACCGTCCATTTAAGTAGATCTTTAAATATTTATTTTCCAAAATCAAATTTCAGTATTTACTGTTCTATCACCAATTGATTATAAATTGCATTTACGTCCCATGGACATTTCGTCCTCAGTTTTCAGTTTTTGAAATTATTGTTTTGTAGCTGCCTGTCATTACTGTTCACACGAAACTGACATTCATACTGTCACTAATTACCTATTAATTACAAAACATGTTGGGAGTCGAGTGATTACCAATATTTCAAAGCGAGGTGATACAATCTTTTTTAGCGCAACTTTCAACAGAGTTGTATAATCGCAACCTTACCCTGTAGTTAAATATGAATAAAGGACAGCAAAAACATTCGTGTTATCAAGTATATCTCCCCAAAAAATCTCAAACACCCGTCCTAGCATGTGTCACAGTTGCCCAGTGCGAACCTATCGCCTTCACATGTCACGTGACATAAACTCATTACCTCTGTCCAATCAAGACGAGATTTTTTCAATATGATTACTTCTCGAGTTTTTATCGCTTTTTCCAGATTTACGTACCGAATACTCCATATTGCTATTACGCGAACTCACAAACTATTCACCTTTCTCTTATGCTCCCGTATCCTTTAACCATATGTTCATTTGGTTTCGTAATCAAAATATTTTTCGCGGTCCCAAACTGACAGAAAATTACATTTAAAAACATTTATCGAAAACTTATGAGAGTTTCCCACACACGGTGAGCGAGATGTGTGGTAAAACAGTAAACGTCAAAAGTTATACACCCAACTGTGAACACCAATCAGGCTCTTAATATACGGCGTTATTGTAAAATGTTACAGGGCCTCCGCTTATCAGCACGTCATCATATTTTTCTGTCTATCAAAGCTATGAAAAGGCAGATCTGGCTACAACTCTCATCATGATTTCAAACCCCCGAGACTGTTTTCATCTTAATTTTAATATAAAGATACTTCGGTGGCTGTCAATTTTATCGCAAGCTACCCGGCCAAGTTAAATGACTTTATATTTTTTTATTTGAAAATCGTCGCTGTAGGTCCCGCCAAATATGATTTATGGTCTGCATCACAGAGACGACTGCTTACATGGCTGTCAATAAGCGCATGTGTAGCAAAGATGGGGACTCAGATTAATGGTTCTTATTAACAAGAATCACTTAACGCGCATTTGAAGGATTGTTTTTTTTGCATATGAACAACAATAAAACGCACAGGTCCATTTGTTCATGTCTTATTTTCTTTTTCGTATGTTCGTAGCTGAGACGCTATAAAATCGGCTTCTTCCTTACTTTTTGTTCGTATACATGTTGAGTGCAGTTTTCTAATCATTGGGCGTAAAATGGTTATTGCCAATAAGCCATGATCCTTATAATAGGTAATGCATTTCCATGTCGATGGAGGGTCATCAAAAGCTTAAAAAATGCAGCAATACCATAACACTTTTACCGCCTTTTTCTATTTTACTTTAAGGCCAATAACAAAATGCATTTTCGAAAAACAAATCTAAATATATATTAAAAAATTACGTCTTTATCCTTTCAAAACCATACTACGATTTGCTCTTTTCCTCGTATGTTAAACTAATTTAGTCAGTCATTAAGTATAAGGGCGACAACTCCTATCCTGCTTTAAAGACGCTCTCCTCAAAGCGGATCGCAGTTGCTTCCCTTGTTAATAACAATCTAATCAAGCCGATCAATTAAGGAAAATAAACAAAATGGAAGCTCTTTTGAGCATTCTATAATCTCACAAAAACTCGCAGATTCTCATGCAAAAACGTCTTAAGACAAGATTTACGGCCCAATATATAAATGCTGACCGCTAAATGGTGGCCATAAACACGTCGCGCTGCTGGGATCTCATTAACAACTGCGCTGTAAATATGTTATTTCTAGCCGGGAGTCATGCAACGGTCGTCTGCGACCCCGATTGGGCGGGGCGCGGCAGCACGAGATGCCGCGGTGGGTAGTAAGCGTCTTGGATTGCGGGCCAGGAGGCCGGTGAGAGCGTCTGTAGAGACGGCAAATAGTGGCGGTGGCGCTTTGTGCAATTTCCGGTTACCAACGGCGTCGGGATCATGTGGGTTTGAATGTTGACTTTGCACGCAACGCGAAGATCAAGGTGCAAAGAGTTCACCGACATTTGATATTCACATTGCGTATTTGTTTGAGCAATCAACGGTTGACAATCTGAGATAATTATGTAGAATATTACATGATCTATCTCTAATCGTCCCTATTTATAAGTATTTAAAAAAAAGACGAATTAATCCAACTCTTTTAATACTTATCGGGCTATCCAGAGCGAAACCACATCAAATGAGCCGCGTTATGCGAAAATGGGTATTATGCCATATGCGGCAACCGTAGCTTTAGACCAGCCTGCGCATCCGCAAATCCTGGTCAGGCGATAACCTTTCCGCTATAAAGTCACGAAACGCTTCGTGGTCTCATTCGCCGACGGTGCAACGATGATTGCATATGGCATAAGACCTATTTTCGCACGACGCGGGTTAAATAAACATCCTGTAACACCTGCTGCATAGAAGTGGCTGGTATGTACTGTATATCATTTACATTATACACTACATGCATGCACATAAAATAACCGTCAGTGACCTACTCCGATTGAAACAATACAGCGTTTGTTTATTGAATGACATGTTAAATAATCTCCACTCTAGACAAACAAACCCTACACTGGGCATTTTGAATACATTTGGTTCCAGTACATTTTGATGAATATTTTGACGAAAATACGTGCGGCACTTAAAGTAAAAAAAAGTGAAATTAAAAAATATCCATTTGAACGTTAGCTTTCGGCAAAAGTCCTTCATTAATAGACTTTAAGTATTTGGGTCATAAGACCTTATTTTATGGCAAAATGGTCCTTTTGTAAATCTCCAGCACAGCTACTCGACTTTATAGTGACAGTCGTTCAGAAAGCCGTAATTCGAGCCCTATCTCGCTATTATTAAAGCATTTCAAAACTGTTTACACTAAATTGAGTTCTATATATTCAAACACCTCATTGGGTCTAATTTTAATTTCGTTTGAGTTTAGTCTACGAAGACTGCTATTAGAGGAAAACGATCCCCAACTTAGAAATATTTCGAACAAAGAAGATTTCCAATGTTCGCCACTTTAAATAGAAGATCAAATAGGGAAGATTGGCGGTCGAACAAATATTGGGGATATAATGGGATAAAGTGACACCCAGTTAACATTAGTGACTGGTAAAGATCAAATGAGGTCACCTTGTTGAAATGGATACCCCGAGAATAAATACACTAACCGCTAGTTATCGAATTAATCAAAAACATTCCATTATTTTCATCTGTCCGTTCTTTTGAAATTCTCGACATGTTTTTTTTTAGTTTTCGGGAATTTTTTACAAAAGGTTTGACATAAAAAACGAGCGCATGTGGAAAAGAACGCTTCATTAAAAAGTCATAGCAGACTATTTGTTCAATAGTAAATAACAAATTCAGTGTTTTATGAGTTCAGAAGGCATGGTCTTTTTTAAATAAATATTTCTTATTACAAGTCGCCGCATAACACAAAACTACTATAAATGTTAAAAAATCTTCGAAAAATTGTGGAATATTAAGGATTTTACATATACATGTATATCAATATTTTTAGCTCCGAAGCGCATTTCCCTATCCTTTTCATAACCCTTAACAGAGCACAATTAACGTCTCATAGAAAATTGCGTAACATAACTATTATATTGTGAATACTTGTTGATGTAGCGACACATAATTTACTTTACTGCGTCGTTCAGATTAATAGGAATTAAACAACGAGGGCATTCTACACGTGTAATCAGAAAGACATATAATACTGTATCAAACACCTACATTTGAACAACAAAAACGTTTTTGTACAGAAAATATAAAATTGTTTTGAGATGTTTATTTAAGCAAACGACATTTTGTATGCGCTACGCTGTCCTCAGATGGACCGGAGGAGCATTTTTAACATTCCCTGATTTTTGTTTCAATGTCAAGTATACATGAACGTTAACATTAGTTCGGCGAAGAAAGATACAAGTTTTTTTTTTTTATCGAAATCTAAGTTTGTCAATTGAAAATATTTTTAAATATATAATAGAGTAATTTCGGGTAAATCCGAATTGGTCAGCAATGCGTTTTAAACCCTGCAGAAGAGGCTACACTTGTCAATTACGTGAAATTGATGAGCAGTATTGGTTTTCCGTTAGTAAAGGGCGAGTTTCTGAAGAAAGTACAGTACGTTCTTAACATCGACGGTCTTAGTTAATATCATTTGTGTTTTTCAGATTTCTAATGTTTATTTAAAAAAATGGATATATGCATACATCTGATTATAAAAAAAAAAACTTAAGGGGGTCGATTATTGCCGCAATGGGTCGATTTTAGCAGAGGCCGTTTTGACTTTAAACCGTTTCAACCATACACTTTAGTTTGAGGTACAAGTAATTTCATTGGCTTAAATTATCCAATCAAACTTGGTATTTCTCAGTGACATGTATCTTCTGAAGTAAAAGAAGTAACGAAACGAAAATAAGGTTATTTATCACTAAAGGGTCGATAATACCCGAAATTACTCTATAAACAATATAAATATTAAAAATAAATAAATAAATAAAAAAATATATATTTTTTTTTATTTAAAAACAATAAACTAAACAAAAATAAAATTCAATAAATAAATAAATGGTGATTGAATCAAGCGGACTTTTAACATAAACACGTCGGAACTGTGTTATTTAGAAGGACTAGCGCAAGATTCTTCGGGACACGGCCCGGACACGCTCCGGACACTAATAATAAAGTGCTACACTAGTAAAACAACGCATTAGATCGCGTTTCAGGCAGCGTATCGCTCTAGGCAGAGTGGATGTAGACGTTTTGATGCCGCTGGAAACAGGTTTTATTGTAGACGTGGAAACTATAGAACACATAAACCGGCTATTGGATCACTTTGATGAGCGATCTTGCCTTTGACGACACGCCCAAAGCTGTGTTTAACGCACGAGATGCACGAAATAAATGTATGAAGATATTTCCATGGCGTCTTATGTATGTAGCGTCGCAATCTTAAAGGAGAGTGTTGCTGTTAACGAATAGGGATACAAACACGATTCCCATATCAATGGCCTCGGTCAAACATTTAATTAACTGATAAAAAATATCCCATTGCACAGGATGCATCGTTAACTGAAATTCAAAATGCGACATGTTTAACCCAGTTATGCCTAGTGGAATCTCCTTCCTTCTAAATTGGATCAATTAATTTCCAAAATTAGGGATGTCTAGTATATTTATTTCTATATTTAGAATATTTCTTACAGAAATTCCTTTAAGCAAACAGCGCAGACCCTGATGAGACGCCGCATCATGCGGCGTCTCATCTGGGTATACGCTGTTTGCCAAGGCCTTTTTTTCTAGACGCTAGGCATAAATGGGTTAAATGAAATATCAATATAAGAATTATCAATATAAGAATTATGTGCAGAGCTATATTGCTTTGATAAACTGTATGGTTCACTTGATTTTTTCCGTCTTCTATTTCTTCACGAGATGACAAATACGTCTTTTTGGCCTTCGATATTTAATATGAAGATATCAATATTTTATAATATAAAGAAATCATTAGTTTCTTCTTACTATTTGCAATAGCATCGCTTTTACGTGCTAACGTTTGACCACGGCGTGATATATCTCCCATATCTGCTGCCAAATCAACAGGAAACTAATATGAAATCCAAGAAACCAATAATTGAAGCTGCATATACAGCAAGATTATCTTTCCAACGGTCTTGGATTGAGATACGACTGACAGTACAAGGTGTGACCTCAATAACAGCGTCATGACAACGGGTGACCTCAATAACAGCGTCGTCATTTGTCTCCGAATTGGAAACTAGCAACAACGCTGCTCCAAAAAGCACTAACCGTTCATATCGCGTATAGATCTGTATCGAGCCACTAATACATATCATATGAGTCCGAAATGTAATCAAATCTGATGGATTCAGGCAGCAATTTCTTAGGAAATTTCCTCGGTAGCGGTCCTAGTCATGTTCAGGGTTTTGCGGCGCTCTAGTGCTCGTTATTGCGTTACGGCCTCATATATCATGTCAGTTCCGGAGAAAGTATCAGTTCTGAATTTCCAGTAATTCATCCAATATTTGGAGCTCATAAATTTGAATGGAAGGAATTAGTCACTCATGTTTGTATTTCGGTAACAAGACCAAAATTATTTCCATCCTTTTTCATTGATTTGTAACGGATTTGCATACAGGTTATAATAAATACTGAATGTGAGCTTTGATCGTTGAATGCATGGCCATGAAAAATGTTTCAACATGAAACCTTAAGAAAACTTCTGAACATTTTTTTTTTGCCATGGCAAAACTATTATTTATTAATATGATAACTCGCCGGTGCATTCAACAATTTGTGAACATTTTGATGTATAAGTGGAATAATTATGTGATGAAAGCGTTTAAAAGATGAAATGATAGAATATGAGAAGGTGACACGCACACATTTATTTTCATTTCCATGTCTCTTTGCATCCAGCTTTATTTAACGAAGTCACGGCATAAATAGGTAATGAACAATTAAACAATTAAAATCACAACTATTTAAATGGTAAACGCAGTTATTAAAATTGGTCGTTAAACGATTCTTTGAGAATCACGCAAGGCTATCGTTTAAAAGCAGACTTAAACACTGACGGTAATTAACTAATTAATGGCTTTAACTATGCAAACGTTTATTTTACAAATTTCAGCGTAGTCGGTTAGCTTTTCATCAAGATAAACAACTTGCTTTAGACAATACGTTATGTCCATATTCCTTTGATGATTTTCAGAGCATATCGTGTGAACAGTTCCTTAAACAAAGTGACAATTGGTACAAGCGGAATTTCGATAAAATGCTTGACAAGTTTGTGTGGAAAATCCATTGTTAACTTCCGGTCACGTGATGAGCGCGCGCAGTCACCTCGACAGCACGGTTGTAGACGGAATTGGTCTGCCACGAATAGGAATGGTAATTTGTAGAAAAAGCATTGAAAATTGGATTATCAGGAAAAATAATTGCACGTTCAAGTTTATCAAGGCATTTCTTGGCGAGGTATCAGTTTTCTTGGCTGTAAAATTGAAGCCGTAATATGGCTGCGCAATTGTTCAAGCAATTTGTCAGGATAGAGTTACAACATTTATCATTATGACCCTTAAATGTATGGATTCTGTTGGAAATATTGATCGCAGAAATTGTCCAAACGACTTCAATCAGCGTGCCTGCAATTTATTGAATTTATGTCGTAGAAATGGTAAATGGTGTTCAAAGAATAGCGTCTACTGTTAAGTTTTTTTTACAAAAGAATAAAAAACCCACACACATAACTCTTTTATGGTGGCAATTAAAATTGCTCTTTTAAAATGTTGTCTATCATATTGTGTAAAGTGAGTTAATAAAAACATTTTTTAGTAAAATTGTTTGGTAAACGTGCGAAACTATTCAGCGAACTAACCATATTGATTACAAGCATCAATAAATTTATAATAATGTTGAATTAGTGTACAAATTTAGTTTATTGTGACAACAAATGTAATATACGACCCACATTAGCTTCCAAAGTATAACTTATTGAAGACAAATAACATAAACAAGCAATGACATAATAACGATTCAGACATAAATACATATATTTAAAATTTGATGTAAAATTGTTTCATGACAATCAGAAAAAAAAATCGAACGAACAACAACGCCGATCGACCGACCGTCGACTTCTTTTATCAAACAACTTAAACTAATTATTTGACTTAGAACGTTTATAGAAAATCAAATTAAAATAAATCCAGAATACGCAGTTCGGTCCGTTTATTTTACATGCATAATCGGTAAAAACGCTTCTCCCCCAAAGAAACAATTTAACAGTTAAATTCTAAACAGTATTTTCTTGGAATACTTATATTTAAAAAATGGTTTTATTTTCTCGATTTCATTTTCTTTAAACGGGAAAAAGGAGATTTTAAATTCAGTATTGTTATTTTTTACCACGAAATAATTGTACGAGAAGTATAATGAACATGTAAACTGCAGCAATAACAAGTAGACAACCGGAAGTTCCACGTGCAGATTAATGAGAACTGGGACGAGATTTAATGGCGACAGTCAACGTCGACAGAAGATCACGTCTCGCTAACGAGATCTCGACGGACGTGATTACGGCGCGAGACAAATGAGACCTCGGGACGCCTGCCGGTGATGATGATAGTTGAAGATGACTTAATTATGACTCGACCGAGCAGAGTCGAACATATTTAGAGTGAATGAAATGTTACATTTCATTGAAAAAAAAAGAAGAGTTGTTTTAATGTATGGCTCGTCCGAATTGTGACACTATCATTTTATGTAACGAAGTAAGGAAAACGTACACCTCAGAAATATTATCAGGAAACAAAGGTCTGTTACCGAATACAAAATTGATGATTTAACAAATTGATTGTTGCCATACTTTTAATTTTTGTTGCATTTATCGGTAAATATTTAAAAGAAATACAGTGACTGTACATTGACTTTTATTATACTATAAATACATATATAGAGAACATACACATAATTCAATCATGTTCAGTAGGCATTTATTCAAATATGTTTCTTTCATAAGTTTGTTTATGTTATGTTACATTAATAAATGTTTCTACTCGTACGAAAAAAAACGAACACAATATTATTTTGACTTAATAAAAGCGTTGTTTAATAAGTTCCAACAGACACAAACTAATTATTATTTGAGTTCCGATACATCCATTTTTTCCCTTAAACATTTAACTGATGCTGTTAATAAAAATAATATACGAAGCATATCAGTTAATATAATAATTATATTGGTCTTATCTTATTATTTTTTTTCATTCTCCTTGTTACAAAGATATTGAAATGTAAAACATGTGTGTTTTTGTGCATAATAAAATATGAAGAACACATTAAGCATTTAGACAACATTTTATACATATAAGAAAATATTATCGGAACATGGTGTTTATTTTTTATGTTATTAACATGTCTTAAAGTATATTTTTAAATGAAGTGTTCAACACGTACAAGCAGATAAATCCATATAAGTCGCTATTATTTTTTTTAAATAAATATTCCATTATACAAGTTTTTATTTACATACTTAATCCTTTATTAAAGTGAGACAAAGACTTGATAAACAATTGAAACAGACAAATATAATATTTTATGTTAATAACATTGATCATATCACATGTTTTAAAATGTCATTTTATCAACTGACAACTCACTCACCGAACTGTTCGAATTCCATCATTTTGAAATGCCAAGCCGAGCACTTAGAACTGCACATAAATATCCTACAATTTCTATGACCACGACGTTTCTCGGACACAGCTGCAAGTCTATAGGCTTATCATATAGCAGTTAATGTAAACTAGGCAATTAGTAGCTGTTAGTTTTGTACCCTCTAGATGGTCAGTGGATGATTTGTATACACGTCTCATTAGCAAATCGATCACTGATATACCCGCTACATAATCACCTCTTGGGGAAATTCACTGTGCTCTATAGTGATTGCGTGCAAACTGTCTTGCTCAATGATACCGTTATAATCCAGGTGCTTTAGTTTTGATGACTACTTTTTTAATAGAATATGGTTGACCAAGCATGGCTTATCAGATACGGTAGTGATTTCTGCTTTTGTTTGAAGGGTGCTTATTTAATGAGTCATTTTGCTATGGCAGTTGGTTTTGAGATGATGATGAAAAGGCGGGATTCTTAGTAGATAACACAAAAATAAATAATAATAATAATAATAATAATAATAATAATAATAATAATAATAATAATAATTACAATAGTAATAATAACAATAGGAGTAGTAATTATAGTAATAGTAATAATAATAATAATAATAATAATAATAATAATAATAATAATAATAATAATAATATAATAATAATAATAATAACAATGTATGTATTTATTTATTTTAGTTTCAGCTTTATTCCAGTCTATTTGTATTCATTTCTAAAAATAATAAACGCGTCTAAATACTATTTTTGCTTGAAGTAATGACCCAACTTCTTTAATTTATAACAATAACACGATTATATTTTTCCATCATATGTTAACATTAATATTGGTGTCCATTCCAAATATATATTTTTGCATGTAAACCATACCTACTACCAGGGATCAAATGGCATGCATTTGCTATTGCTTACCAGTTCTTTAATCAAGGTTTAATGCATCTAATGCCTGTAGTTAACAGATTAATGCAACGATACGTTATTACTTTTATTTAGATATATTCTTACTTTATGTTCAAATCTTTTTTGTTTAAATATTGTAGTATGTATTTGTTTTCTTGCCGTCAACTTATGTTACAGAAAAAAAACAACAGTAGCTTAAACGTACTACTTATTGAAATGAAATGTTCGGACAACTTAATTATAAACAAGTTGATCCTAAATAGACGATGACAAACGACCTGAAAGTAAAACAATTAATATGCTGATTAAACGCAGAACTGTTTTACTATTTTTATTTATCGAATTCAGCTGTAAACAAACATGGATCATTCAGCCCAAAGTATCGCCCTGGAGTTTCCGCTCATAAATAGATGGTGACGTCAGTACGTTATTATAAATAAGACGGTGTATACACACACGGATTTCCGTTTTGAACGCTTCGTTTAATATTCTTTTTATCTGCTAACATTTGATAAAAATTAAGAAGTTAATCGGATTGACTATTTTAATTGGTATAACTTGTCATTATACAATGCATTTAAACGTAAGACAATGACCGAGGGAGCGATTCGAGAAGACATTTTAACTCTTTCAGTGCGGGAACCGAATTTTGAAGGCCTTTGCAAACAGTTTGGATCCAGATGAGACGCCACAAAACGTGGCGTCTCATCAGGATCCAAACTGTTTTCTATTCTGATAGTATTCTTTGAAAAAAATTCGAAGAAAATGCTAATTTTAGAAATTCAGCAGACAACAGTTTAGCAGACAACAAATTTCCCAGCATGCAAAGGGTTAAAATTTACCATGACTCGTCATGTAGGTCGATAAATCAGACTTGCAGCAGATAAACCAAACTGCATACACAAATGGCAACTACAGTTATGAGGTAGGTTCATATTAATATTATTTCCTTCGATTTTGATAAGTTTAGTTACATTATTATTGTTCACATGTATAAAGTGATATCTGACACTATTATGTATTATTAAGTGATGTGCAATTAATCAATGCTTTTATAATGTATTTAAGTATTAAATATCATTGTGAAATACACAATTTGCCACAAAACGCGTTGTTTTTATTTCATTTTCATATTAATCTATATTGACATGTATTGAAGAAAAATAACTTAAAAGTAATGATATATCTATCTATCTTGAAGAGCATTCAACCATTTATTATTCGAAACCGCATGATTATCTGAGTTAAAATCAATTATTTCTTGGGATTGTGTGTTCATGTATTGAGTCATACTTTACATACAAAGTCTGGTCGTGAGTCTGGTTGACACCAAAGTGCGTTCCTAGTGTAACACAGTTTTGCCACCAAAGTTCAAAAGCATTGTCTGTATGACTACTTTATTTGTAAGTTCCGTCCTGCTATAGTTAAAACATGTTTTATTAATAATCATATTGAGTATATGGTATGTTTTTGTGATATTGATGTACGCATGTTCTATTATAATTATTATAGTTTTATTAAAACATGCGATTTAATTAAATTTTGAAAAGTGAGCTGTTTCCAATGTTTTGCAATAACGAGCAACTGCAAAGCCTTCAGCGCTTTGATTCAATGTGGAGTCTCCATACATGACTGCGGTCTAAACGCCAAATGCAGATCACGTGATCCCGAAATGTCATTTCATGTAGACAGAGAGCTACTGTTTCAAAACAGTGTAATGTAACCGCGCCAGATGGCAAAACTATGCCTTCTATCAAATGCCTTTCTACTATAAACAAATCAAGCGAGCCTTTGATATGATGGCAAACAAAACCCGAATCAGTCTCGGATTACATCTATCTACAGAAATTCAATTATACAACATACTGTCACGAAATGGATTCATTGTGCGCCGAAATTGTTTAATGGACAAAGTTTAATGAAGTTTAATGCGGAGATGATGTTACGTGGGATGACATTGAGGCCTGTAATGATGACTTTCATAGGAAAATAAAAATAATAAGCCCGTCTTATTAATGGTCGGATTGTGGTTGGGGTTAGGGATACGCGTATCAGTTTCAAAAAAGTTTCAACCCACATCGCCCGGCTGTGCTCCAGATGACTCAGGGTTGTATTTAGGAACAGGTGGCAGTCTAGTCTACGAGTAGTCATAGTATTCTATTCGTATCAAAGCGTATGTTATTCTAGCTTTAAGAGCCACAAGTTGTCGTCACCAGTTGTGCAAAGACCGCTGATAAGTCATTCTGGCTTTCAACAACCGATAAACGCCCTTACGTGGAATCATTCGGTTTTTATCGTAATTTTTTCATTTTTGAAACCCGAAAATAGCAGCGTCTTGCATGGGAAAGTGTAACAGATGTCTAACGTTCTGAAGGTACCACAAAACTGTAAGATATATACACGATAAGGCGTGACGATGATAAGACGCCGCTGATAGCAGGGTGTAAGATTTCCTACAAACGCGTGAAGCATTCATCATCTTTATAATAACAACTATTTTACACCAATTAATCTCGAAACTAGATCTGTATTTTGTGTACGGAAAGGACTTTGTGTCCAATTTATATCGCATATCAACCGCGAGTGGGCTTGTTATTTATGCCTGCATATCGTGAAAATCCTAATTTAAACGAAATCGTGTTAATCATGACTCTATATAAAAACGGAGAATGAAGGTATGTTTCAGAGATGCACATGTGCACGTAACGAGATTGTTTCAATTGCATAATTACGTACACAATGTAATTTTAGGTCAAGTAAACTCGCTATCCTAACACAATTTACAGTGATTTTAAAATTAATATTTATACATACAATTTATCATGTTCTTTCTTATATTTGTATTCTCCGTACAAATAGCCAAAGAGGCTAACATGAAATGATCCACGTCATAAGGAAAAAGGTCATATGCCATATGCAGCCAGCGTAACTCCAGAAAAGCCTTCGCAGTCGCGCAGTCTGGTTAGGAGCAAAACTGTCCTTCAATGAGAGCACGCATCCTTGCGTGCCTTCATAGCGGACCAGGTAGCTCCTGACCTTGTTCTGGAGCTTCGCTGGCCTATATGGTATATAACCCATTTTCGCTTGACGCGGATGAGTAATAAAATACACACCAACTCATGCAACTCAAAATGCACGGAGCATCCAATACTTGATAATAGTTTCTACCTTTTTCTACTATTTGTTTTCGTGTAAACTTTAGAGCGGTATTTACAGAGTATCATTTTAAGGGACTGCATAAAGCGCGCTGAACCATGGGTAATTTAGCGGATAAATTTTCATATTCTTGTTATAGTGCTGGTATCGATTTCAACGACATTTTTCAAGCATTGTTCATTTAACAAAGGGAAAATTCAACAAACTAGTTTCGGTCACTTAAAGCGTTTTACAGGGTGTTAAACCGGCTTGGTTGCCCGCGCGATTCGCCCCTTAGGGCTCGACACATGACAATTATGGATGGGTACCCAGAAATGGAAAATGGGGTGTAAAGACACAAAGGTGTGTGGTCGAGGGTATGGACAAAGCAGGTAGACATTCACTGTTCAAAGACAAGAACGTCACCAGATCCTGTAATTAAAAGGGATTATCAACGACTATTGAAGTCGGTTAAGTGATGTTGAGATTTGTTTTTCAAATACCAGAAATAGAAATCAAGTTTTCAGAGCTTTGAAAAATCGTCTAAACAACGCCGCTTTTGAATCGCTTTGTAACAAAAGATGTTATCATCGTTTTCTTTACAAGACGAAATCGTTGGGGACAGGAAAAATCAACAATGATTGATCGATTTAGTGCACGGTCACCGAATATGGCGAAGTTATAATTAGTGAGCCAAGAAATACATGCGCGAAAATTCGTGTTATTGCCATATAATTTATCAAATCAGTGAAGCATAAAATAAAGCAACACAAAACGCATGTACTCATAAAAGTGAATTCAAATACTCCATTATCAATTATCCATTGCATAATGTTATGAACTGTAAAGTACACAACTGCAACTGCAAAAACGGGTAGTAAATACCATGGTGAGGAGCGTAGGGAACAGCATAGTATTAAACAAGTTAATCAGTCAATCTCATAATTTCGCAGCTATATGTGTTCATACCTAATGACCGTGCAAACATAAACAAAAGCTCTGAGCTAAAAGCAAATGTTAATGGCTTTCATTCAAATCGCTCGCGAGCTTTCAGCTGTAGATTTAGAGAACCCTTTGTGATGACCAACCAAGCGCCTCGATCACTGTGATCTCTCTCGTCTCGCAGTCATGCGCCTCAATAGATCGCAGAAACGTGAAGAATATATTTATCTGAAGTTTTAACTTAAAGTTTGAAATAAAGAAACAATGGGAGCGATCGCGCCTCGATAGTGTCAGGCCTTGCAAAGCATTTTATTATTGTCTAGAGTTTCATGAAAAGAAATCTAATTTAGTGTTTGTTTTCACGTAATTGAACAGTGACAATAAACTGAAGAAAACGTCTTCGTTTGAATTTGAACTAGATAGGAGATTGAATTTCTGTTAGAGCATCAGCTATAAATCTCTGACAGGCCACGGTAATTTATGGTCCTTCGCAAGCAACATTAATATTTACTAGCCCGTGAACTTGAATGCATGCTTGGTGAAACTTGTGAACGAGTGATGCCACCCTTCCAGTTACCACGGCATGAACAAACGCTTCAATAATGCTACTGTTGCTTTTGCTGTTTGTTCGTCCCTTTACCGTAAGAAAACATCAACGACTATGAAATCAAATGCCACCGCGGCATCCATAAGCCAGTGATATTTTAAATTACATAAACATGATGACATAATCTCAGACTGTTTTGAGGTGTGTTGGTGGGGTGTATGGGTGGTGGATATTGATATTTGAATAACTTCAAAGAGTTGGATTTCTGTGTTGGTCCCAATGTCTTATCATTGTCTTTATAATAGTTAAAATACAAACACGAACTCCTTCACTCGCTCAACATGTTTAAGACTAGACTTCTTTCTTTACTCAACTTACGCCAACACTCAGGTTGACAATGGTCGCTGTTTGAACGCCCGTCGAAAGCTGGTTGAACGCTGCTTGGAACACACCACACGTATCTTATGATTTTATCTAAAAAATGACGTCGACGTTCCCTAAATCGTCATCGCCGTAATCACTCGTAGTTAAAACTATCGTCTGCTTAACAAAGATCACAGTCATCCGAGAAGCTTGCAGGAGTTGCCAGCCGCCTCGATAATAGTAGGTTCCTTTAATTAATAAAAGTAATCACATCGCGCGGCGCTGATTAATACATGATGGAATCAAGTTCCGCCTAATGACTGATTTCGGTCGCATCTTCGGATCTTTCCTGTGGGGTTGGTGACAGTGATGGCCCTGGGAGGAAATCTTCCCATAGGCGACGGCCTTCACTGCTGGTCCGTATTGTTCACGACGTTTTATATTTCCGA
This sequence comes from Dreissena rostriformis, assembly GCA_007657795.1. Taxonomy (NCBI): domain Eukaryota; kingdom Metazoa; phylum Mollusca; class Bivalvia; order Myida; family Dreissenidae; genus Dreissena; species Dreissena rostriformis. The sequence goes on from VMBQ01000053.1 coordinate 78,821, forward strand.
TACTTTAATTGACATTGTCTGGCGCATTCCGAAAGAAACGAGACCGTTTCTAGATTGGGTTCGATGGCAAAATTACGCGAATAGAATGTACAATTGTACATGATAATGTCATTTACATCATACAAGTTTGATTCTGTAAAGAACCTATATCACCAAGTTTTCCTGCATGTTAGGCATCTAATTCCGGTCTTTATCAAGCCGAACTCGAAGAAATAAAAGCAAAACAAACACTTCAGGCGAATACAACCTAAACCTCGTTCTGGGAAAACTGGGCTTAATGCATGTGCCTAAATTTCCGTCTTTATAGAATTTTTCGTTTAAAGGAAGTCTCTTCTTAACGAAAATCTAGTTAAGTCGGAAAGTGTCGACCTGATTAGTCTGTACGGACTTCACAGGCTAATCTTTGACGACATTTTACGCACATGCATTCAGCCCCGTTTTCCCACAAAGGTGCTAAAACTAGTTATACTAGTACTCAGGAGTCCACATAGAACAAATTTAAATTCTTTGAAAATCGAACAGAACTGAACATTTTTAAAACGAATAATTTAAAATAATTTCCTTGTGTGGTAGCATTAAAAAGTCGTAAATATGTATACATAAAGAACATCAGCCTCTTAACCTTATAGTGTGTTATTAACGTGATTGTAGAGCATATCCTTTTGAACATTTAATATCCAGCCTGTCTGTTGTCAAGTCCTGGCTGATAAACGCATACATAACGTGGAACTGTCGCAGAGTAACGTGACGATGTTCTTTATTGTTCACGATATGTTCACATTCTGATGATGCCCGGAGAACGGCATGTCATCAATAAAGGATATTAAACGCCGAAAAGTGATGCATTTTCTGTCTAATATCCCGCCATAACGGCCACAAACCATTTTCCACATTTTCATATGACAAATACGTCATTTCCGCTCATCCATCACTCTACCTTTTGCCGTCTAAATTAACATAATCTCCGCCGCGGATGTCTGCTGATGTCCGACCAGTTTAGACGTTGAACAATAAATGATGGGGTCAGTATTTCCGGTCGGGCACCGTTGATGGCGGCCCAATGGATCCCCGTCAGGGCCGCTGTCTCGGAGGCATAAATCACCCGCAACAAGCTAGCTCGTAAGTCATTACCCCCCACGCGGAATCATGCGATGTCAAAACGAGAAACTCATAATATAGTTATAAACTGAATGGCGCGACCATTGGCTCCAGGAACCGGCTCCACCGACACTGCGATCCTTCACCGCGGGACGCTGCCTACGCGGTATGGAAAACACTTAAAGACATTTTTGAGTAATTGGCTTCGATGTAGATCCGGATCCGGGGCGGTAGAACTCGAAGTAAGGGCTGGGGCGAAATTGAAAATTAATTTATGTCAACAAAATAGGGAATGATCAAAGCAGACGGTGGAGAAGACAACCGATATAATAGCCCGATAAGTTTCCAATAATATTCTGCATTGATGTCGAGCCGTCTTGGGGTAACGGCTATTAAATTTTATCGTGCAAAAAGCAAATTAAACAGAGGTGTTGTTAATTACACATCAGCTGAAACTCTTTCGGCAGCCAACCAAGCCGACTGCAACTTGGGTGGCCCAAGATATGATCGAGAAAATATGACTTATGATGAGGATGAATTAACGTTCCGTCTCTAAATTTAATGAGAGATAAAGCTAAACAGAATGATTCTCATCTGATACAATTGTATACTCTAAAAGTTTATGGCTTCTGTGTGCGCTCCCGAACGAATGATCGCCGGATCTGTTTAATAGAATAGACAGGCTGTGCAGTTAGCAACTAAATTAACTTTGGAACGTGAAAGTGATATTCTGAGTGGATGGGGGTTTATGAGCGCTCTTAATATGTATGCGATGTTATTCGACTTCGCCAAAGACTAAAGTGCGGCTTGATTAGACAGAGACCTTATAACATGGTCTAAACTTGCCGTGTTTATTTGAACAAGATTCACCAGAAGAGATCAAATAAAACCCTGGAAACTTTATAGCAATGCTTAGAGGGCCTGTGATATTGGTATACGTGTGTAGCATGTTTGTTTAGACACATGATTCCCCTCTGCAAAGATTACGATTCGTTTTATGATTATCAAGATAAACGCAACCTGTTAGTATTAATTAGAATCGGTGAGAATGCGTTACTGGTTTTCGCGATCGCCACGGGATCCGCGTGCACGAAGGCGCACGTGCGAGCACCTGCGCGCATACCGTGCTTTGGCGTGTGTATGTGAGTGTGTGTGTGGTGGTGGTGGTGGGGGGGTATGCTATATTGGACAATATTATTATCTAAAGATTGTTTAAGTATATGCCCGAAGCAAGTAATTACGAAATTTAATATTAATTAATAAAATGGTTTCCATGTGCGCATGTCTCAAGTGATTTTGTGATGAATTACACAATATTATGATGTACAGAGTGTTTAAGTATAGGCCCGAAGCAGGTTATAACGAAATATAATCTTAATTTATAAAATGGTTTCGCATTGCGCAAGTGATTTTGTATATTTTACAAAACCCAACTTCTCTTTGTAGATAGGCACATCCTAAAGGTCTATATCAACCATGTATGTCAATGTTTCTTTAGGATTTATTTCACAAAGCTAACTAAGATTGATGCAATCGTCATCCAGATTATATAGAAAACTGTATACTTCAAACTCAGCGCACACCGATAGAGCTGCAGGCTGGGTATTCGGCAACCACTATCACGTGATCTACCATTTGACCTATAAATAGTATATCAGGCTGGACATGTCATCATAAAATGCACACACACACACGTACAATGTTAATGACAGGAGACCCAGATGAAAGCCTTGGTGGGTTTAGCGTTTCGTTGAAATACAATTCAAAATCTGAATTACACAAAACTTCTGCACGTTTAAGCACACAGCACAATGGTTATTCACACCACCTGACAAACGCATGATTTAAAACAGAACTGAACAGAAACTTTATTTATACTTATATTCATATGTACATGTATATACAACAGACATAGCCCGACATAAAACTCATCGAAAATATTGTCTATTTCTTAATACGCATTTAAATTGACAACCAAAATACGGATGCAGGTATATCTGATTTAATTTAACACTTCTTTTACCATTAAAATCTACTTTTTTGTACCATCATTCGCCAATAGCATTTTGGTAAACGTCGTTTAATGTAACACTCCATTAAACACTGCAATAAAAGCCAGCCTGCTTATTGTAAAACTCATCTGAACAACGAAATCTTGAATAAGAGATGTTTTTATTGTCATGTTCGTTTGCCAATGACATTAAGTAATACGCACGCAAAAAATGTACATATATATTTTCACATGATGGGAATTCATAAGATAATCATTAGAAGTTAAAGATACAATAAATAATTAAGTGTCGGAAATTTAAGGCAATTTACTGATACTACTTCTACAACTAATACTGCTACTATTACTAAAACTACTACACACCGCCAACAACACCAACAGCAGCAGCAAAGAAATACTCTTTACTGCTACCACTATCTGCATTTAGCCTTCACAACTATTATCCCGGAGAGAGCCACATTTCATACAGATATGTACGATAAAATCACATTCGTTTACAAGAATAACCCACTCTGTACTCGGGTGCATATTTTATTAGTTCACAGTTGAAAACCGAACTCATTTCGAGATCATGTAATTAAACAAAACATATTAACATATCACACGTACTCTAGATTGCAGCTGCAACCATAAACACCTGCATTGGCTCTGAGTAAGGTTAGGATTGTTAATTGAAATTCAGTGATATTCTTTAAGTGCGTACAGTGATTAGTTCTCGACTTGTCCCTCCAACAAAATATGATTATTTGATAAAATGTTACGTTTACGATAATTCTAAAAATTTTACTCCGTTTTAAAACTTTCGGCCATGTTGCTTTTTTCAGTAAAGTGTATATAAAACTTCAGTCTTCATTGTATTTTCTCCAAAATAATGTATGATGGTATTACTGTCTTACTGTATATAAGCCTCGCTCTGTGGAAAGGGGGTTTAATGCATGTGCGTAAAGTGTCATCCAAGATTAGCCCGTGCAGTCCGCACAGGCTTATCAGGGACAACACTTTCCGTTTTTATTGTATTTTTCGTTTAAAGGAAGACTCATCTTGACGATAATCCAGTTTAGGCGGAAAATGTCGTCCCTGATTAGCCTATGCGGACTGCACAGGCTAATCTGAGACGACACTTAACGCACAGTCATTACTACCCCTTTTCACAGAGCGAAGCTCATATGCATTATTTGGAAAAAAAGAGCTGATCCAAATGGGCTTTCTTCAATCTGAAGTCAGTAAGAGGTCATATTGCAGTAAGACTTTGTGTGTTCTAAATACGCTATATTGCTAGACATGTACATCGACGTTGACAATATTGTGAACATATGCAAACACATAACTGAATGGTATTATTGTTAAATCGCTGTATTTGTTTTGTTATATCAAGCAGTTTATCACATCAGATTTATTGAAAAATAAAATGCAAAGACACATTTCAGTCAAGTATATTGCAATGTTTACATAGATGAATCTATGTACACGCTTAGCCAATGTTTCGTGTTCAGTTTAGTACAGCGACAATATAAATGTTAAATGGAAAACTATTATTTAACATGTCAAACCTGGTGTTGGCTTAAATATATTAAATGAAATTTGCTGATATAATGCATATATCAATTTAAATAGCCGCACAAACACAACAAACACGTAAGTACAATTATTTTGCGATTTTCTTTTTTTTTAAAGAAAACGTAAAAAAATAGAATGCAACAATGGATGTCCATATGGTGTATTTTATACAACCTTAATATAGCTTCGGGAATCCGAATATAATACTATGACATGCTATGCTGCTAAAGCCTTTTTATAAAGACGAGATGTATTTGATACTCGTTTTGGTTTGAATTCATCGTGCTCAGATATGTACGGCTCTGGTGCTCTGGCCTAAATAACCATTGTGTAATTAATTGGTAATTAAATTGAAATATTTTCTCTTGTTTTACTATTTAATTTGAATAGTGATTTTATGAGTTTAATTATTATTAATTCTCATTTTTTTATGAATAATGTTAGACCTAGTGTGAGTTTTGGAGCTTCTTAAAACCGGTTTAAACCAGAATACTTTTTATTGACCGTTTTGAGGCGTTGACCCCAGTTTTGCTTGTTTGTGTTTGTTTGTTGAGTAAGTGAGTGTCTTGTTTACGACAAATGTTTTGTGCCTCGTTCTTTCGCACTTGATTGCTTGCCAATAATAAAGGAACGCATTGAATAATAAGGTTTCTCTACGGCTGGTGCAGCTGAAGTTTCACTTTGTGTATATTTTATTTGACGATTAAGTTAATACAATCGAACAATCTGCAGTTGTTTATTTGAATGTTCAAATTATAAGTAAAAACTCGTTTTGAAGATATGAAGGGTTTCAAAAAATAAACCTTTAGTTTCACCTGACTTCTATGGAACTTAATCTGTATCAACTATTAAATAAAATATTTAAATTGAAAAAATCTGAATTTAAAAAATAAAATAATAAAATTATTAGATATATTAATATTATTAGGTGTATTATAATTTATTGAAATTTTCGTAATTGAGCAGCATTGTCGTTCTCTTAAATAATCTTCCTTAAACAAATATGTCGTGTGTTCATATTTGCTTTTAGACGGAAACCTCTGAAAACCAATGCACGATATGTACATAAAGGCATACAAGGTATACAATTTCACCCGCGGTACATAAGTTAACACTGAGATATTAATCAAATTGTAGGGGCAAGCGTATACATTACATAGGTCAAAACATCTGAAATGTATACATATAAACAAACATAATAGTTGAGCAGTGCACGCAATATTCAAATGTTTAAAGCGATATCAATTGTAAGCCCCACGATACGCGTATTAATACACAATATCATATGCTGCGGATGCTGGGGTTATGTTTCAATGAATGACAATTCTTTTTGTTGTGCTCGTTAATAAAATATTCATAAACGGGGTTTATTTCGCGTTGATTCAGTGCACAAATGAGAACTATTTTATAGATAGTTAATTAAATGTTTAAAACTGATAACAGTTTTTCTTACAGATTACGTTTGACAGTAAATTGACCGTCCACTACTGAGTGTTGGCCGATACATCGGTGCTGCAATAATGATAGTTTGACTTAAACATTATATGACGACTATTTTACATGAGAAACGATTACAATAGTTTACTGTTCCGCTCTAATTTCCAGGAACTATTATGCGCTGTTTTTTCATTATGAACAATGACTGAAACAAATGAATTGTTATATTCAATTTACATGAATACTGAATATTTATTATGTATTTGATACTCCTATACATGGAAATACTTTTTTTTCATGAAGAAAAATAAAATAAAACCGATAGATGAATCGATTGTATGAATCAATATTTAAAATTTCTGGAAACAATTGCAAATAATGATTCACCTAATAAAAGTACATTACCCTTTATCCCCCGCCAAAGGCGGAGGGATATGCAGTTGGCGTTGTCCGTCCGTCCGTCATTCCGCTGTCACACGAATTTGTTTGTTTAAAAATTGTAATTATTAGTTAGATAGTTGTTAGTTAAATTCAAGATTGTTATCTCATATATATTACGTCCATGTGTTTATATGTACAACAACAGATTGGATGATTTTAAATACATTAATGTATATGTATAGTTAATATCGAGTAGACCCACGTTAAAAAAAACATATATCTCTAAAGAATAATTTGCTTTAAAGTATTTATTTCAGTTAATATTTATATCACAATCGAACTCAATTTTACATTTTGACTTAACCCATTAAAACAGTGAGGCGTCTATCAGTCTCAATACTACTAAATTAATAATCTGAACAGTTTATTTAGTTATTTGCGTTAATAAGTAAAATTCAATAAACACGTAGATTCATATTATGGCCCAAACACGTAGATTCATAATATAACCCTAAGTTATCCTTTACTTCTGATACGTGACGTTGATAAATCATTGTCATAATCACATGATTATAATACAAAATCACATTTCGCATACATTGTTTACCGTCATTGCCACCTCGATAAATTTATCTAGCGGAAAATATAGTTTTCTTTCTTCAATGTGATAACTTCTTTTCCAATATTCGTTTCGTAAAATGTCAAACCGAAATTGCGCCTTTTTCATGCATCAAATCCTTCAAATCGAAACAATAACCGTTTTAACAATCCATTTTGTATACAGTTAAATCATAACAAATAATTAATCTGTCATTTTTATCAAACTTATTTAACTTGAACGAATTATTTAAATATATACACACAACGTAATAATAATAATAATTAACAATAAAACTAATTAATTGTCGAATGTAAACAATAATGCAATTAAAATACTTCAATTATATAAATACTGTACCCTACACATCAAATTAAATCCAATCAATATTCATGTAATGACTATAAACATCAAACATTAAAATGCAGTAATACAAAATAAACAGTTTAAGTAAACATTTATATTTAACAAGTTCATTTTATCAATATTAGTTGCAAGGAAAAACACGTTTGAATGTAAATTACTGTAAAATCAACTGAAATTGTGCTTAACAGTTATATAATAAAATTGTACATTCCAATTCAACCTTTTCTAATACAAATTTTAATATTTCTATTAATATTATGTATAATATGAGCTTGTATAAGATTTTTGCTGAATAACTGTTGTTTTTTGTGTTGTTTATTTAATATCCTATCATCATCAGAAGAAAAGGAAGTATTAATATTACTTTATTTTAGGCAAATGTCCAGTATGAAAACTGACATTGACACAATGTGTTCATATTTTTTTTAAATAAATCATACACTTTAACAACACCAGATATATTCCGTAAAAGTTCATACAATGCGTCCAACTATTCAGTAAAAATATACCGGATAAGAATCACGTCATCGTTAGTTTGCAGGGGAACGGCTCATACGGAGAGAATGAAACGGCCATGATGGAAATACGACCATAATTATGTGCTCAAAGATCGTAATAAAAAGTCACTTAAGGTCAATAAATTCAAGTGAATCTTTCCACAATACCGAAGCCCACCAACAGTCTAAAGTGGATTGCTTTTTTTTTCATCTGCACAAGCGAATCACTTTGCAGATCATTTATGATGTGAATATCCATTATTTATTTGTAAACAAAAGCAGCTAAAAAACCTCAAAGGTCGAGAGTTACCCACACAAGCGATCTGCATGCTCAAGCGCATTTGAAAACAGTTTTTGTTAAAATCTGATTAAAAATGTATGAAGGTCACATAATTAAGTTTTCTGTGCCTGCCAGTGTTATAAGATTTGTTTGAAGCAAGGGTGTTGTTATCTTGTATTCTTTGTGAAACAATCTCGTGCCACACGAACGTGATAGTATCATGCGATTATTTGATATACTTGTCAATATAAAATACTTACACGTTCAAGAGCTTCGATTACATCTAACGTGAGTCATACTTACTATAAGTGTACTTCTTATTACATATTGCCACAACCCGTTTAACCATATTTAACACATTTATTATCTAAATGAAATCAAAGTTGTTTATATAAGTTTATATTTTGCAACATAGTTTGAACGTCATAACAACTTATTTTTATTTGATTTTTTTGTGTTGTTATTAAACGTGTTGAAAAAACTATTGGTCATGCAACTTACCACAATTAAACCATTGTTTAGAAGTTAAACATGATAAAACTCTAAAGTTAATAGATTACTGTCATAAATCACAAGATTTAGGTCATGTTGCTTAATAATTGTGTAATTAAATTGTATTTAGGATTCTTCTGAAATATTATTTAATTTGAATTGCTACGAACTGTAACTTAATATTAAACGTTCACAACTCCGATTGCTCTGCATTTATCGTTCCAAGACAAAGACCTCAGTATTTATCTTTTTTTAGTGTTTTTGTTTTGTATGTTTTGTCCTTTGTCGTATGGGCATTTGTTTAAAAAGGGACTCGCGGGTGTGAATAGGAGATTCTCTCTGTCACTGAACGATTTAATTAATAAAAACATAGCAATACTGCATATTTAAAGATAAAGAAAACGTGCTCACTAAGGCTATAGCAACACGCAATTATCAAAACTAAAATACAAATCTATTCGCATCCTACAATGAAAAAAACACAACAACAACAAGCCGATCCAATCCAACATTTTCTTTAATGCACAGATAAAATGCTTAGTTACAGTTCTTTATAAAAAAACAACTTTTACACCGAGCATCCCTCCGTTTATTTGCAAGGTTTACCCTTGCGAATGCTTAATAGATTTTGATATTTAATATCCTAAATTACAGGCTTGGATAAATTGATGGCAACATTTCACCCTGTCTTGCCAGCAGCCTATGGAAAACCAAGACAACGAATTTCCCAGGCAAATGTGACTTAAATGATTTTAATTTGAATATTCAAATGTGTATGATTGAAGAAAAAAACTTTTAAATTTATCTCATAACGGAAAATCTTTGGCTCATGACCAAATCTGTCAAATTCTTTGTAGACATCCACAAACTGGCTTTACGAATAATTCTTCATAAGCGTTGTAGCTCCTTTCGACTTAATCAAACTTAATATCGACATGTACAGCATGCAACTATGTTGGCTTTATTGCATCGTTTTTTCTCTAACACAGAACACACATTTAGAGACAATACATCTCCGTACATATTTATAGCTCAATTTATCTCTGGTAATTGCATATTTGCAAGTTTGATACAATAAAGATATGGTACGAACGTCACTTCCTATCGCGATTAACGTCACCCAAAAGAAAATATCCACGATGAAATTGCAATGACAGTTCCATCTGTAATTACTGGGTAAACACGGCCTAACTTCGTTACCGGTGACAGACGGCTTGTTTGTGCAGCCTCTCTGCCCAACTCGACCTGACGGCGGGGCGTTTGTATGGGCTCTCTGGACAATTTTTGGAAGACTAAGGAAGCAACGATTATGTTTGCAATAAATATTTCCGTATTATGGAAAATGTGCTTGAAATTTGTGTGTTGTTTCTCAATATTAATATACACATTTTTTGTACACATTTATTGACAAGAATTTTAGATGTATATATTTGGATATTTTAGTTTAAATTGTATTATTGAAATCATTAAACAATTACATAAGAAACAATGTTAAAACTAAATTTAGGTAAGGATTTAAGCTTGAGCTTTTGGAATAATGAAAATATCGTCATTGAAGCAACCTATAATTTTGGATGATGTGAGACTCATTTTGATAACATTTTATTAGCATTCTTAGTTTGTCGATCCATATAAAGTACTTAAACGATTTATATAAAACTATGTACTGAAATTATTACATACAATATATGTACTATTTAAATAAAATACTTGTAATCACCATAACATTTTATAAAACCGACTGGCAATCGAGCAATTTCGATCCGGAACTGTAAATTTTGTCACACACATCTGAAATTATTACATATAATATATGTACTTAAAAAAAATAAATACTTGTTATCACCATAACATTTTATTAAACTGACTGGCAATCGAACAATTTCGATCCGGAACTGTAGAGTTTGTCACACACATCTGAATTTCGATTTTATAATTGCGAACAATTCTGGAGACAACTAACTGCCGGTCTCATTACGTTTGGGTCGAGTTTCAGATTTACGACCAGGCTTTAATGACGTCTGAAGAAGGGATCCTGGACAAAACCGTATACCACCGGTAGATAGATGGGAATGTCTCGTGAACGAAAACTGGCATGTAAAATGCAATCAGAGAAATATTTTTTGAAGGAGAATTATATGCCTGTATGTACTTGTTTTCGATTTTTATATGAAGCATATTTTTAGTACGTTCATATTTGAAACATTGAACGCATTAACAAAAAAATAAATTTGAACACACGCAAATTATATAATGAATTTTAAACAAATTAAAACAAAATACATGTTTTTTATAATTGTTTTGATAAAGTATGAACTCTTTTTTGCATTCTATCACATTTCAACATTAATACTTTTAACAACGTTATTGTGTAACTCTTAATAACACATTTGTTTCAATTTAAAATATGTAAAATATTCGGAATTATTATTATTACAGTTAGTAATATTGTCATACGTGGTTTTTAAATTTAAGGATAGTTTGTGATTAGTAATATTTCATCGATAGAGAAATGGTGAACTCTTGAATATAGTTTTGTTTAATTGTTTTAATTCACATTTAAATTTTTCCGAATTGGGTTTAATTATGTACATACAATGTTATAACCACAGCCATTAAACTGACTTAAACACTTTATTTCATGTTACAACACCCGTTGTTATATATTTTATTTTTTTATTTTTTATAACGCACTTGGTATAAAATGGTAACATTAATATTAAATATAACTGTAAATTTATTCTGTGACATTTTAACGTTGACACGTTTAATTTGCTTTTACATATGAGGAACAGGTAGCGCGAAAATAACGGACCGGTTATTTCACAATTATCGGGTTAATACACATTATACCGTGTTAAAATGAGATTTCATGGGTTGATTGTTATTAAATGGATAACGTTCTAGATTTTTATCATCTGATATTGAAGCCTACTATTGGTAAGATTAAGGCTTGTCAAACCACAACATGTGTCAACCACGGGCGGTTAATAGCGACATATTAACAAGGAATTGCTAATGGGAATATACTAAATATAGGAAAAACTAGAAAAAAATCAAGAGATTATACATTAACAGTTATTTCTCATATTTTTCTACGATAAATTGAAATAATGTGGGAATTCGAATAGCATTTAGTTTTTATTAAATACACTTTGTAGTAAATGATTTCTCAACATGTCAGGTTCATGCAATAGAATGGACGCAAAATATCCGAAAAAGCACCCTGCAATATCTTATGTTTGCTCTGACTTACATATGACACTAAATGATGATAATTTAAACACCATAAGACAATGCTAAGATTACAAATTAAACTCCCAAATTAGACAGGGATATACTAACGGTGTATTATGTAACGTTACGTGGCTAATGTATACTAACGCTGTATTATGTAACGTTACGTGGCTACTGTTTGCTATCTCACTTACCCGCATAGTGGTAAGGATCCATTGGTGCGGTGTATAATTTCCACTGTCTTGTCAACTCTATATGCCGCCACGGTTTACCAAAGTCCTCTTCGCCGGTCACTCGATCTCACTCGGTATAATATCTTTTTTTCTATTTTGCGATTCCCGAACCAGCCTTTAGAGAGAATATACACATAATACCCGTGTTTAGTGTTCGAAATAATAGACAGTTCAATATTTCGCGTATAGGTTTTCATAATATTAGCGTACGCCCCACCCCCAAGTCTAAATCGCTTTGTTTTGTGTACACCGATTCTCTCTCCGCTGAATGGTCGCTATCCGATAGCTCTGTTCGCTTGACGTCTCCTAAACTCTCATTGGCCGGGTGCTGTTTAACCTGCCTACTCATTATCCTGTTGGTTCAATCTATGTATGAATCGGTCGCTTCGCTTCGAATGCCGCTCCGTCTAACGCTGTGAGGGTATCGAGTCTTCGCTGCTTGCTGTTTTGACATTTAAACCTAAGTTTAGTAATGGTAATTAACAATAGCCAGAACTGGTAAATTAGCTTTTAGAAACAAATTCGTGTTCTCCTGAATACCCTTTGCATACCGAAGGCTAGAATAGGAGCCAGGAAACGGGAGAGATGGTGATATGGGTTGATGCGAAATTTCATACGTACACTCGACTTAATATTGATGTTGGTACAACTTTTTTTCAAAACCGTAATCAGTAAGGTGTTTATAAATCATGAAACAGATGAGTCTGTACACAAAAGCATTTAATCTAATGGGGTTTTCATGAAAACATTGCAATTTCGACATAATTTTTATATTGCCAATTAAAACTAAATGCACCATTAAATACTTCGAAATGAAGCAATTTATTATTTAAATATTTAAATTTACGCATGTTGACTAACACGAAGAAAAAAGAGGTAACCTGTATGAATAAAAAAAACACACTATTAACCATGGCTATTCCAAGTAAAATACAAATGCAACTATTATACCAACAGATTTAACATGACTGAAATGTGTATCCGTCAACATAATGATACACACACATTTTTAACCATTATATTCACAACATATTTATATGCCAACTGTACTATTTGACTACAAAAAAATGCTATTGAATAACAGATATCAATTAAACAATTGCATACTCATCAAACTGAAACTACAGCAAGCTATTAGACTTTATAAATAAAGATACCAATTGATATTATGCAATTTATATTAGATCCGTGGGTACTTAAAAGAGAGAAAAAGAGGGGCGCGAACGGAATTTGAAAGGACGTTATTTAATGCCACCCAGGTCGCGTCTGCAGGGCCTGATATTGCGATTATGCCTCTGATTCCTCGGGTCTGGAGGCAGGCACACCTGATTGCCGATACCCCACACGACTCGTGCAAAGCGTGCCGTATCTCATCACGTGGTGTTCGGTTGCAGCCTAGTTCCAAGCCGGTCTCTGTGAGGCTTGATACGTTATCTGGCCCTCTCGCCTAGCACCAACTCTTTGCAACGGCAATCTCTTTATGCCTTGGTACAGACTCCCGGCTTATTGTGCTAATGAACTTATATTTTCTCTGCACCGACTCACTCTCTCTGACATATGTAAGAACCATCAGTTCTGTCAGCGGATCCTGCTTTCATAGATTTTTTTCAAAGAAATCATGCTTCCCCATACCGTACCGGGTCTACCGCAGTGAACAAAATACCGGGCCCATTATAACACTATCGCCAAGCAGGCAGTAGCATTTTTGATGTCCGTACTGCATTATAATGAGGTTTTTGATTTACTTTCCAGTCAGAGCATTTGCATGTTTCTGCGATTCATATACTAGTAACAATAAACGATTCATTCTCAGACAGGATAAAATATACATACTCCAGAAGTATGTGATGCAAAATAATATGCAGACATTATTTTTAATTCTTACAGTTTTGCTAATCTTTGTGTGGTCATTTTTACATATAAGCATGCAGGTATGTTTTCTTTGTATAACCACACATAGCTTAACAGATTGTGATTGGTAATAGTTATAACAAACTAATTCGACAATTATTCGCGCTTTCTTTATTTTAAACATTAATTAAAACCTACAAAAAGAAAATGAAACAAAAACAACAACACAAAACCCGACTAAAGCAGCAACACACTTATAACACATCCAAATTTCAATTTTAGAAAAGTATTTAACTTTTTCATGGAATATTCTAAATGGCGACATAAAAGACCTTTCGAAATAAACAGTCTGGTATGAAAGCAGAAGCAGGAAAGTACCGGTAGTCGGGAAGTCTAACCAGTCAGATATCTGAAACATCAGGAGAAACATGTAATAGCGCATTATAGCAACATAAAATACCCACTATTTATTGCATTCCACGTCTGAAACACTGGGCTCTGGTTTGTCTCAAAGGTAATCATATACCGAGAAGTGACTACGCTTCATTTTCCTCTCTTCTCTGTCACATCCGATCTTGTCCGACCGGGGGTTTTAAGGTCCCTGCCGACGTGCGCAGCACCGAACCTGTCTCTGTCGTAATATAACACACGACCAGAGGGCTATTCTGCAACAGATCGAGACTATTGGCGGCGTACAATATAACTGATGTTATTGAGGGTTCATTATTTTTGACGCCAGTAGAAATTGAATCAGTTATGCTCTCCGATACATCTTGTTTATGTGTTCTTAACCGAATGCTCTTTCTTCTATTGATTCTTTGACTTTAAATAAGCTCTGCTGTGTTTTTTTTTGTTTATTTATACAAATATTGTATACTCAAAAGATTTCGCTTTTGTTTCCGTGCTTACACTATGAAGATATACTGGTATATAGACTGTTAATTAAGTAACTTATAAAATACTGAATCTTCGTACTACTACACCGCTGTTAAATAAATAAAAACATTTCTAAACACTCCATAATTAGAGACAATTAAGTTCTATTTGGAAAAGACAAATACGCATCTTACTTTTAACTGTTTAAATAAAAAAGAAAATCGCAACTTATATCCGGATAAAATAACATGCACCTTCGGACAGATGGAAAGGCAGATGCACGGCCACATTACGAACCTTAGCCTAAAACACTGAAAAGACAAACAAGTTGTTTTTTATTGTTCGAAACGATTTTGATGTTTGGATACTATTCGGTTTAAGATTTACGGCAATTATAGAACACGAAAGGACTTTAGTTGAAAACTATTACAGCAATCGAAACAAAACATTGTAGGTTCTGTTTTAAAACTGTAATATGACATTTTGATTTTGTGTTCTTTCTTCGCATATTTCATAATGCCATAGTATTCTGCGTCCAAAATAAACATTTAAGAAAAAAAATACAGAACACTTAGAGATCCTCACTCATTTCAAGTTGCCAACCCTCAGTCTAGTTACAATTGTCACTATTATGGACATTACAATTGACAAAACAAGACTTATTTGGCATATATTTATACACAAATGCATTGTATATGCATTTATAATAGTAAGTGAGGTGTAATAAGTGGAATAAAGAGCATGTGTTGTTATCTCCCCACAGAAAACCAGAAACACTACAATTCTCTAGCCATAAATCATTTTTAAGTATATTTTTTGAAAAAGATGGCATAAGCAAAGTACAATGTTTGAGCATAGAACTTTTTTACGATGTATCCTTGTATGAACGATGGAAAATATATTTAAGTTTGCACCGCACACATTTTACGTCCCAGCTGCAATTGCAAGGGCATCCACGTTGAGAATTTTAGATTTAGCATGAATTTATGAAACGTATCGTATTTACATGCAACTATCATAAACTACTTACAAGTGTGAGTAAAATGTAGTACATCAACTGTAAACAAAAACAATCGTGCCCGAAATAGTTCATTTTCCTCAGTTCATATTGCTGACCGAAGCATGGATATTCAAAATTACATACTTTCAATATAGAATAGTTCATTTGTGCAAACGTATATTTAAATATGTGAAAATGATGTTTATATTTACCTTATATCGTAACAAAAATATGTTTGCATGGTACCTACAAAGACCAGGAAGGAATTACTGACATGAAACTTGGAATTCAAATACGTTTTCTATAATGCATAAGACACAGAAAATTAGAATGTCTTTTAATATATAACTTAACAACTCTATAATATTGTCAATAGTCTAAAATTATTATAATAGCAATACCACGTTTATTAAAAAAGTGAGCCGGTCGCTCAATCGAATACGGATGGATCTCCTTAAACAAAAATAAACTTGAGGAGCAAAAAAACTCAGTTGAACGGACAAATGGTGGCTCTTCTGTCTGGACTGACTTGCAAACGTGTAATACACGTATCAAAAATTAACTGAACAAAATGTACTCAAAATCAGATAAATGTTTGGAGGCTTACATAAACAATCGTATGGTTTCAATGAACACTGTATTGATTTTGGTAAGACATTAATCTTTGCAATAATTACATTGCTTATTGTACTCAAGCACAATTCCACACCGTTTGTTTTTTATAATTGGAACAATATGCAGTTACGCTTTGCGCGTTCGCTCAAATGTTTTTGCTTATTAGAATGTACACTTTCGAATAGTTTGCACCTAACAAAAAACAGTACGTTAACAGATAGCAATCAAGGCACAGTGAAATAGGTTCGTGCCTTCGTACCGCAACGAACATATAATTTGGTATATTGTTTCCAAACAGTCAGATGAAACCTAGATAAGGTCAGTCGAATGAACAGAAATGTCTTTATTAGTTAACTTTGTTCACGAACAACGTCGGTTTAATGTTTAAAAAGGAAATAAAATAGGAGAGTCAGATGTCTAATTTGCCCTTAATTGTAATTAATATAAGGTATTATATAACATAGGGAGATATTGTTTGAGGACCTCCCTTACATTATTGCGATTAAATTGCAATCGATTTATAATCATGAATCATTGTTAACATGGGAAATTGGTTAACTCAATAATGGTCACAGTCAATATAAACAGGAAATAGTTAAGAGAAAAGAGGATTTGATATATATGAAAGAATAAATAAGCAGTTCAACACTGCTTATTTTGTTACGGGACACAACAATTTACACACAATTAAACCCAGGTGAGACCAATGCTAATCCTGGTTGTTCTTTGTTAAAAGTATTGTAAAGTACGCAACGAACACCAACTATGGAATGGAATGACCAAGTGCTTAGCCACATGCTAACACAAAGTCATAGCATATCCGCATAGCAAGGGTAATGCCATCAACAATATAATTATATATAAATAATATGACATTTATGTTGAATGTTTTGTTGTATCTTTTGTCCTGTATTGTATTTTCAACTGGCCATTTGCCTTTGTTAACAGACAAGCAGACATAAACAATACTTTTTCTCCTGAAAATGCTTCTTTAGGTTAATTATTTATATATATATTCACTATGGACCAACCGCATGGCAAAGGTCATTGTACTGGTTGTAGAGTTCTGATGACCGGCGAGTTCTGTAAAACCATTCAAAGGCTTGACTATGTTCTGGTATTTGGACTATGTAAAACCATTCAAAGGCTTACTATGTTCTGGTATTTGGACTATGTACGGGCAGCTGGATCGGTTTCAGTAAGCGTACACGCTCTTGAAGGAGAAGGTAATCACCTGGATGGTTAGAAGGTTGAACTCAATATCTCTGCTGAAAGCAATGTCCAGCGAAATGCCTTTGTTCTGGTGTAGTATGAATCCTGCACTATTGAATTCCACTCACTCAATCATCATACAAATGAAAATCTTGAACAGAAAAAGGACGTTGTAATTAGCTCTTTAGAAAGTAAAGTAAGTACAGGCAATGCTATTTACTATATGAACGACGTCATATGAAAATGGGGTTTGTGTCAAATGAGGCCAGCGTAGCCCCTAGATCAGCCTTCGCAATCGCACAGTCTTGTAAGAAGCTGCACTGTCCGCTATAAAGTCACGCCAAGTTTTGTGGTCTCATTAGGTGGAAGCACAGCTCCTAACCAGACTACCGCATATCTCATAAGACCCATGTTCGCATGACGCGGCTAATATACTATATTCATCTAATTGAAAACACAAGGTACTTACAATTGTGTTATACTTTGCCATTTTGAGTTTCATTTAACTATAACTTGATAATTTGACAGTGATGTTGCTTAAGTGAAAAAAAATGTTAACATTTATTTTTATGACAATTTGACGACCTAAATTTACTAGGACGAGTTTCTGTAACTTTTTTCCAACACAAAATATTTGTATGCACATAACAGTGTTAAAAAACAAATACGCAGCTAACAGTAAATATAAGTTACACCAGTAAGATTTTTCTCCTTTCAGTCTGTATGTAATAATTTTGTATTGTCGAGCCAAAACCAACAATCTATTATAAACTTAAAGAGCAACATACCTTGTTATGGCTTAACGTTGGACCAATTAAGATCCTCGTCGACGTGCACCTTGATCATACGGAGGTCCAGTTAACGTCCATCACAAGTCTCATAAACCACGTGACGCCACACGAGGTCTCTGTTTATTTGAACGAACATTCAAAACCCGATACGTCGCAATAACGAGTCGCCGCGTGATATTCCAAACATGCCTCTTTGGTCAGTGGTAAAATGATAATTCTAAACAAACCCGCCGACTAATGTTTCGCTTTCCCATCCATACTATTTATGGGCAACAACTGGGCATTTTATGGTGCGATTTGTGATTGAAGACTTCGGGCTAATGAAGCTCAGCACGACACAACGAACGACACCACGGAGTAGCCGGACGTGCCCGGCGGTCAACTCATACTGAGCTTGTAATCTGTTTGGTAGCTGAACTGTATTAAATATCCTCTAAGATAAATCTATAAAACAAGCTCGTATCAAAAGCAAAAAAACATATTTCATATAAGGACCTACGTTTTGTTACAAACACAGTACTAACTTGTAAGATAATTTAGGAACAAGCTATCGTCAGTCAAAGTAATGAGCAATTGCATGATTTAATTTGTCGCGAATGTGTGCAATATAAAAGATAGAAATACAATTATTACACTCCTTTACACAATAAGGATGAAAGGAACGGTAATGAACACTTGCAATTGAATGCTGCAGATCTCTATTGCGTCTAAAAAAAGCTTTAGCCAAGACCATCGCCTTGTCGATAACCCGATAATAAAATAATTAACACAACAAAAATAAATCAAAGGGGACAGACGTTGCTATCTTAATTTTCATTCCGTCCTATCAGCTTAATATCAGGCTTGTATTAATAAGCGGAAAGATTCGGGCCTTGGAATCATTTCTAATGATGAAATCAAATGCGTTTTACTCCATATACCGAGAGATGAATGCCTTTCTCAATTAGTCGAGAGCCGCACGACCGGGTAATGTTGCGTAACGCTGTTTCCTCGTAAAACACAAGCATCGCGCTTCTAGATACCACTTGTTGTGAAGACCACCCATGCAAATCTAGAAAATGCATATTTGTTTGAAAATAGTGTCAAAGATTTTTTTTTTAGATAAATAACGTTCTCTTGCATTTTCGGGTAGAGCAAGTAATTTCTTACCGACTGTAAATTACTTTTTGTAATTTCTATCATAATGCAATGCTATGTTATATGAAATCGTATGTTATTTCTAATGACTCATTGAAATAAACGGTACGAGTTTAATGAGTACGACATTGTTTTCATAATGTATAGTTTCTGACTATTTCAATTGAAACAGACAGTCAAGACAATACATTCAAATGAAATAAACATTTGCACATATGACCATCGCGTATCAAATGCTTATTTTGGCCGCTGATGACGTGCATGTTTAAACGGAATGACCAATTAAATGCGTGTTAGTGTAATAGAATGATTTTTTTTGTTAGTTCCGCCTTTCGTGGAAATGTTTGCACTTCTTCCAATCGATGTGCAATTACAATAAAATAACATGCGGTCTCCTGTCCCGCCACATTCACAGGGAATCAAAGATCTGCACATTAATTGCAATTGCCGTTTAGTCTTATCTTGAAACAATTTCGTCCTACCATCGAGAGGCCGAACACAGATCGTTGATTTATCAAGCCAAGGTGAAAAGTTGGCGGCGATGATGTATATGCCATGTTCACCCCCGACCCCTTGTATCGCTCCGATGATTGAGGCTCTATCAAGCTGTTATTGGGACTGATAATGGTAGCATATAAAGATGAATTTGTGGCAAAGTGGCGATTTTTAGTATTAAGGTGTGACAGCACCCACGTTCAAGGGAATCGCGAGGGTGCAGAGGTGAACGCACTATGACTTCGTCCTTGGTTTTGATAAGTATTTAACAAGAAAAAAATGTGTATTTATCCAACTGTATCAGAAAACATGTTGATCAATTAACAAGTTATAATTAGCAACTAAACAGAAGGGTCCGGTGTATGCTTATCTATATGAATTGACATTTACATTGCATTACACCCAGTTTAATCGCACTGTACTGTTATTTAAGTACTGATGAATTTAAAACAGCACACGCTCGCTCCAACACACGAACGCACGCACGAACGCACATACACACATTTGCTTTCTATCACTCACTTTAGAAAATTGGTCACTTGTTACAAAATGATTGAAAGTAGATTTATTCAGCGCTTCCATCAGGTGATTTTGACAAAATCTAAAAACCTTTTTCAACTATAATTTTAAAATGAAATTAAAACGGTAATATTGCGATTGACCAATACGTATTGTCTAACTGGCTCCAAGCGAGTCACGTGACAAGGGTGACTAGTCTGATATACAACGCAACAGATGTGTATTGTATTTATACAATCAATGAACACGTTCTTTAACGTAGTGGTTTCTGTACAGATGCATTTGCTGTGCTTTTAAGAGTTGACTCTTTCCGAAAATAACATATAACAAATACAATACAGATCAACTCGTAATTTCCGTTTGAAATTTAAATGTAACAATAACTGCTATAAATCATGTAATATAAGTAACTTAGTAGCATGTATTTAATTGTTGAAAAAGACGTTCTGAAAGATTTATTTGCGGTTATGAAACATAAAAATGAGGGCCATCTCGCGTAGTTTAAAAACGACAGCCGTAGTTGAAATATTGAATTACAACGTCCAGGCTAGGCATTCATCAGTCAGGAATACAGTTTCACAATCATTTCTCTTTCTCTTCGGCACAATTATGCATAATTATTCACCCGGCCCTCTGATCAGTTTTGGTAGTATTGCGCCTAAGGCATGCTATTGTCCTTTCGGTACATAGACAGACCTTGCACAGGGTAGAAATAATGATCCACCTTGACGCAGACCCATTAATAATACCCGGCTATCTATGGCTGTGGGTAGAAGCCGTATAACAGGTCTTCATGCGAGAGTGTAAAACACGTAGTTGTATTACAACCATATTTTGTGGATTTTGAACTTCAATTGGGTATCGGGTTGCCAAAGACTAAAGGAAGTTTGCAAAGATATCTGATAAGTGGCGAATTTGAAAAAAGCTTTTGACAAGATAAAAGGAGTGAAAAATTCATTTTCAATTAAGACGAATCATAATGTACCTAACGGTCGTTTTAACATGGATCATTGAGACATAAATGGTATCGTGTTTTGAATTTCGTTTTGGAAATTTAATGCAATAGAAGAACGAAGCGAAGCAGATGGTTTTTAATAATTGTTTAAGGTGCAGGAGGCACCTGAACGTGTACATTATAATATACACAAAGGTATCAAGGACAATAACGTTGACAGAGACCTTTTTTCCAAACAATATTAGGAATAGAACTATTAGCGTTAGATTTATTATAATTAAAACAATGGTACAACTGTTCACTAGGTTTTAGTATCTAAAGTGAAAAGAACAAAGATTGAACTCCTTTGCCAATATGTTTGTGTTATTGTCATTACAACGATATCATAACTTTAGTAACTTTACTTGCTGACACGTGTTGTACATTTTATAAAGGTTTGAATAGTCAAGTTGATCTAGTTTAATGTAAAACTCATAATTTACATTTTAACCACCAGAAAATGACTCAATAACAAGCATGGCATGCAATTTAGGCATACCATATGGATTATTTTCGGGCGAAAAACAATACGTGAGTTTCATTGATTAAACGGCAAATTTATAGTCCAAAAACATCACCAAAAGAGACACGTTCGTTAACATTCTATTTGATTTAATGAAGACAATTCCAACATTGTCTAGATTTATCGTGGCTTTGCATTTTATTTTATTAAAACAAAAAACGTATTTAGTTCGAAAACATATAAGTATAGAATATACGGACACGATTACCTATTGCGTATCTCTAGAAGCAAAAGTCTTAGAGTTATATGCAAGAAATATCAAAATTATTTGCTAAAAATGGACCATAACTCGTCTGATGTCGGAAATTTGTTGTAAACTAACATCACCCAAATAGTACAAATTTTAGAGTTATCGGCAAAACAGATCAACACATGTGAAACTTATTTTCAAAAAAGGACGATAACTCAGTTTTAGTCCAAACGTGCACCAAAATATCAGGTATGCAAATTCACTAAAGCAAGTTTCATCCCCAGACCCCAGCAGATATATGTTTCGAGTTGCACGACACATACGTTAATATGTAACGTTTTTCTATGTAAGTGACATTACTCTGCGTAGGTCAGATATATGCACCAAAACACACTGGTTCGTTAGCTCATTTTAATGCTGGTAAATGGCCTTCAATTTATCTGTAATACCTTTATGCGCACGAGACAAAACTACCACGGACGTACAAACAAGGAATATCGACACCCTCGATTTTAAGTGGAGTTTAGTTTTTTATTTGATGTTCTGTAATGTGTACATATAGTATTTACAGTATTAATCCTCTGACGTAGTTCTTCTAAAAAAAAGCTTTCCTAAAAAGGCGTTCATTCATGTAAAATATCTCAAGACTTTTAACTTAATCAGTTACCCGAATCAACATGTAGTTCATATCAATAAATAATTTAAGACTGAACTTGTTTTTGCATTGTCCAGAACGCCTCACATTTCGTTCCGAAAGCAACACATATACGCCTTTGAGATGCTCTTAATGAAATTTTATCTGAAAGCAAAATGTTATTTAATACTTTTATGACTTCGTTTCGTGTAAAAAGCTATTAAACATAAAGATATAAAGTGTCCATCGCAAAACCCTACACCACTCAACGTATTCAAAATCTGAAATTGAGGATATCACATCGGCCATTATTGTGTCAACGCTTAATGGTTTTCAAAGTTAAATAGATTCCATTTAACATCAACTGTTCGGAACAAAATCATCTGTGTAATTTACCCGATAATCCAATAGTCGTTTTCAGCAAACTGTATTCATTTAGTTATAATTGTTAAAGATTTCAAAGTTGACATTTGTCATTCTGCAAAAAACAACGGCTGTAATTCGTTTTATAGATCACTAAACACTTTAAGCTCAATTTAACTCTATGATATAATCCTTTTGATAAGCAGTAATTACTAATGTTTATGCCCATGTTAATCTGTTTGCGGATGTTTGTTTCCTTTTTATGGTTGGTATCCCACAATGCTGAGGCTCGTTATTATGTAACCGGATAGCACTCAGGTAATTCCGACTTGTTACGCTCAAAAGTTGGGGGTTAGACCAGTAATTTGATAAACAATGACGATATGCCAAATGCGACCCTTGAGTTAATATTTAAAATACGACGAAACCTAACTAATTGTGTTTTCGCTGCTCATAAATATATTTGATGTTGCTAATGGTTTTGCTATTGGTATGTCTACATCAGATACGCACAATTATGTTTAATAACGACGAAAGACGATTTCTAAAAGTATAATGGTGTATACATACCAAGTAAACAGCTCGGACGTAAGCTTTTGTGTCTTAACAATGCACATGCACATTTGCTCCGGATGTCGTCTTGTATTGTTAATTTGATTTCATTTGATTTAATAATAAGTGCATACGTATACAATTAAGCTATGGAGACTATTAATACGACATGGTTATTGTGTATTGAAACTAAACGATATGTTCGAGATTCAAACCAAACGATGTGTTCAACATTCAAACCAAACGATAAGTTCGACATTCAAACCAAACGATATGTTCAACATTCAAACCAAGCGATATGTTCAACATTCAAACCAAAAGATATGTTCGACATTCAAACCAAACGATATGTTCAACATTCAAACCAAACGATATGTTCGACATTCAAACCAAACGATATGTTCAACATTCGAACCAGACGATATGTTCGACATTCAAACCAAACGATATGTTTAACATTCAAACCAAACGATATGTTCAACATTCAAACCAAACGATATGTTCAACATATATTCAAGCCAAAATGTATGTTCGACCTGTATTCAAACGAAACAATATGTTCAATATGTATTCCAACCAAAGGATATGTTCAATATGCATTCAAACCAAACAATGTGTTCAATATGAATTCAAACCGAACGATATGTTAAATATATATTCAAACCAAACTGTATGTTCAAAATGTTTTGAAACCAAACGATATGTTCAACATGAATTAAAAGCAGACGATATGTTCATAATATATTAAAACCAAACTTTATGTTTAACATGATATACACATGACGATGTCTAACACGTATTCAAACAAAACGATATGTTAAACATGTTTCTTATTCTCGAGTGTTATTTTGCGTGTTTGAATACATGTGTTATTGCCTTTTATTTATATGACAAAGTCTCTAGATCAGAGTATCGACACGGTCACGTGGTATATTTCCGCATTAACTTTTAAAATTATAATCAAAAGAAAAAGCACATGCACCTGTTTCTCAAATTGTAATTTAAATTTGTGTTGACACATCATAAAAAGCTAGTGTAATGTTAAGCAATATTAAAACAATAGTTCATATTCTCGCTTTGTGTCAGAATGAACAAGGAAAGGTTTGTTTACATTCATGACAAGATTTGTTCATTTTTGTATAATCATGGGTAAAAGTTATATCCTAATATGAGTCTAGCAGTATATTTAGTCTAGATGAAGAACCGAAATGTGTTAAATAATTGCAAAACCTTTATAACAAACAGCTTTAGCAGTATGTGAAAAAAAATAACTGCTCGTTTCACAGTTCATACTATGTACAACCATGTACATATTCACGAAAGCATTTTATTTGCTGCAAACAGTCGGGCTTAATCTATGTTTGGAAGGCAGACTTAGTCGACTGATAGACCGGGTACGTTTGTTTGTTGTTTTGGTTATGGTCATACAGTAGGAACAACATTATTGTTGGTTTGTTGTGTGTTTGCTTTACTTGTGCAGCTGCAGCGTTAGTTTCTATATATTTGAAGGTTAGTTTATAGTACCCGCTGCATCTGAACGATTTTTTAAATGTATATCTTATCTAAATGTTATCCGTTTAAGTATATTCTGAACTTTCGTAAAGGGAAATATTGTATATTCAAAGGTAGCGTGCAATGCTTATATGGTACGCTAATCCATCTTCACATTGTAACCAGGAAAAGTAGGATGACCTCTAAAACTATAAAAAAAAACTACACATTTAAAGCAGACATGTTCATTTCCGACGGTAAGCAATAAACACGCCATAGAAGAACGTAAATCTTACCGATGTTTCTAAAAGAATGCACAATTATACAATTTATAGCTCGAAAACTCACATAAAACACATACTTACGGCCTATCAATTTCTGCAAATGTTCCTGCACATACACCACGTGGGTATCACGTGACAAATGATGACAGTGCGCATGAATGCGGCAGACGTCTGGGTCACATTCTAATGTTGTTGGAAGGCTCGCCTGGAGCCATTTATGGATATTGAGGCGCAGCCTGTGTAAACATTGGCCGCAAGAACGCAGGGATATTCGTTACACAACAGATAGAGCAGGCGGTTAATCGGCATCACAAAATGTTAAAATCAAGTATCAAATATAACTTTTGTAACTGAAATATTCACCATCCCAAACCGACACATTAAAATTACGCCTGATTTACGATGATTCGCGAACCGTTCATGATGTTTGTCATATAATAATGTTTTAACGAATTGCTGGTTTAAAGTTTCAGAAATTGGACTGAGCCATATTTAGAGATGGTTTTGATGGAGATGGGCTGGTTTGTGTCAGTTTTTCGAATGCAGAAGGGAATGAGGTTGAATTTCACAAGGTTGATGTACGAGCAACGGTTCGATAAATTGGTCGCATCCGCTAAAGTGGTTATTTAACAGGTGGTGGGGTACATCCGATCATGGGCCAGTTGGTACCTCTTAAATACGTATTTTTCAGATGGCTGCGCAGTCAGCGTTACAACTGAAATTGTTTGCGTACTTCTACATCGGTCGTAGCCCTTAATTCTTTAGTACCGTGTTCTATATGGCGTCACCAGCAAGAAGACCTATACAAGTTAAAAAAGTATAATTCGTATGTGCTTAATTTGGACAATTTAAACGGAAGCACTAGCCGGCAAAGCAACAAACAACAACACAATTCTACTCGAATCAGTTTTTTAATGTAACCAGAATGATCCTTTAAAACATTTAAGTTAAAATCGTGAATCCTACACATTGATCAGGGCAGAACAGAATGTAAAATGGATACAGTTATAAGCCTCACTTGGCCTTTATTGAACAATCAGTGAGAGAATAGTTAAAAACAGCAGGGAATTGCATCCCGATTTTTCAAAAAACAAAACTCTGCATACAACGTCTTTGAACTCATGTGTCCAGCTGTATTACAACTATGGATGTGAAAAAAATAATTGACATGCGTTTTATAGTCTGTATATCGTAATTTATGTATCATTTGAAACGCTTTAAGGTGACCCGAAATGATATGTTAAAATCAACATAGTTATAAATTATAGATCAAATACACAGCATAGTGCATGGTTATATCATGATAATCATCTGGATCTACGTGTATGCGTTCTTTGAGAGACTTATCTCAAGAATCTTATATACATAATAGAACATTTCTTAGCGACCGTACACGCAAACATTAATCCTTTTTGCGGTCGAGAGACACTTGTGATGCTATTTTCGGTTAATGCCACCCTTGTCGCTATACGAATATTAAAATGTAAAGATCAAGATTGGTGGAGTGCTATATGTTAATGTTATTTACGTATATATTCTACGTTCAGAGGGAAATATGTAGATCTTGAATGCACTTTACATTTATTGTGAGCTTAATTACGGAGATATATGGATTGTTGACATGCAGGGTTTTGGCATCAATTGCATGAGTTATCTGTTTTTATAGTTTCCTGTCTTGCATATATACAGAAATATATTTTGATTCATTAAGGAGACACATTTCGTTTGTCATTATTCCTGACTGATATATTTGGAAAAAAAAACGAAACTTGTTGTGTCGTTACACATTGCGAATATACTCTTAGTGAGTAAGACCGAGAGGAAGAAAGACGTTTGCAGAACAAAAACAAGACAAGAAAATAGGACATTTTAGACTTTTATCAACTTAATTCTGAAAAGGAAAGCCCTGTTAGCGAGGTGTCACGGGTTTGAGTCCCGGACTGGCCGCACACTTTTCACCACCCGGCGACAAAAGCAACTTGGGATTTGCGTATTTCATCCATATATTGATAATCTCAATAAATATATCGAGTAGAATATCACTATATATGCAATGATAATATAACTCTATTTATGCAACTGTGAGCACTGGTCTACGTTGCATTACTACAAAGTGTGCATTTTGAGTTGTGTAATTTAGCCGCATATCCATTATTTCAAATCGTGTACATGCATTGCTATTAACGCAATTATGACCGTATGTTATATTATGCAGTTATAAGCACCTGTCCACGACTCAATATTGTACACTATTATATATACTGATGATGTACGGTGTGGAGGGGGATGCCCTCGACCCCCACATACCTATGGGCGAGGACAATAACATATATAGAACGGAAGAAAACAACTTCCACTGGAAGAAATTTAATGTCATACTTTTCGCTTTGGACATTTAGTTAACTTCGTCTTGATTACTCATACAATTTTGATATCACGGGAATTCATTGATTAATATGAAAGTGGCGATGTCGGATACCTCCTGAATTATTCATTGACTAGACGGTCATGTAAGAGGAGCATGCAGTCATACGGAGCCTTGTCATACTAGAGAGACTCCCTAACATATCAATGTGCTTGCTTGTGGTTAATTATGCAGAATATTTGTCAAATATTTTAGAAATGTGGTGTAAATGGATGTCAAAAATGTGGCTACCCAATATAGCTGATAGAAATTAATTAAAATAACAGATGATATATGAAAATATGATATTCGTATGATGGTGAACTCACGAACTAGTTGTAAGGACAATGTTTCATGATGTCGTGAATGGCAATGAGCATGTTATTATAGTTTTAGGGTATAAAATAGTATAAGGTATAGTATTATTTTAAATGAATTTCTAACGCAATGATATTTCTAAGGCATCCGACCAATTGCCGGTGTATAAAAACAAAGCCACGCGTCGTGGGCTAATTTCCAAATTGGTTAAACTATCTTGTGCGAGCGCCACATAGCCTTCTAGTTACTGCGGTAAAACAAGCATGCGATAGACATATTTACATATTTATAACATAGACAAGTATTGATGTATCTATACCATTCTTTGAATAGTGTATTGCTAGCACTATACTTATCCAAATGTGCCATCCAAGCCACAACTTTGTAAAAATTAAATCCTTAAGGAAAAATAAGTTTGACAAACTTCATTATATCGATACAATTTGTTTGTAACTTGTATACAAGAAAACATGGTTGCATAAAAATACACGATATTAAAGTAATCCGAATGAAAACGATTACAAACCATTCAAGATTCGTGTTATTGCTTTAATTTCAATTCGATTGCCCAATAGTGGAGTAATGCAATTTCAACAAAGGCATTTGTTCATTTCAGTTCCATTTATTTAGAAAAACGTAACACATGAGTTGACTAAATGGTCTAAATGAGTTAATGCAATTTACGAATAGTTAATTGACGATTTATACTAATTGTGTAATTAGAAAACCAATAAACATTATTTGTTTATTTATATCCGGACGATAATTGCTACTAAAACCGTTCGACATTGTCTTTGTAATCAGGCTGGTCACGTGACCAATCAATGGCGAGTGGAAATACCGGAAACGAGGAGAAGGAAGAATGCAAGATGGCTGAAAATGATCCCTACTCAATTTCATATTTCTGGATAATGTTGCAATATGTTTGATGTGGCTCTTCTAATGTTCCCTCAATGAAGATCATACGATAATTGCTGTACAATGATTCCATTTTACGATATTGACCGTAACAAATATCAAGTCACGGTATGGCCTAATTATGTGTGAACGAACACAATACACATGTACGTGCATTGAATGCATATTAACTAGTAAGCATGCTTGTTGAGCATGCCAATTTAACTAAAAACGCCTATTGTTAATGTTCCCTGTCATCATTAAATTGTGTACAATAGTCGGTGGCGAACTTGCTCATTTGCAGTAGGACCATTACATTATTTACGAATGGTTTGTTATTGAAATAACATGCAAAAGTATGGCAAAATATGGCTTCAGTTTATCAACTCAAAGTGAGTTTAAAATTTGAAGATTTGCTTCAATTTTTCTCAGGATGTCGGAATGAGAAAATTTAATCCGAATTCTCGTTTTGCCAATGAGAAATTTCAATTATTAAAGCGTATTTCTCTGCAGCCTTGGATTTACTTGTTCATTTTCATGTATCTTTGTCGGATTATAAAACCGACGACATTGTGTAAAAAATGCGTATCGTAAAACTAAAATTATTGTGAACAAATAAATCCGTTGTCATCATTACGAAATGTGATAATCCCATGAGACGCACAGTTTCGCTACACATACATACATCTCTCTGTACCCGATGTTAAACAGATACTACGTGTAACGTAAGACCAAATGGTTATATGTGCTTTTTAAACCGATAGTACAAAGAGCACAGGAAATGATCCGAAATAAGTTAATAGAATTCATTAAGGACAATGCGCCTAGACATTATTACATAATCGTACATTATTTCACAATCGTACCTTCCTTTTGTTTATTTCAGAAAAAACGAACTATATATAGTTGCGATATTTGTTTAAAATTCAAGTGCCTTAACCAAAGGCAATACACTACTAGTATGTTTTATTCAAAAGTATGTTTTATTACGTGCTATTTAAAAATTGACAAAGGACTTTTAACTTGAGCGAATAAACCCTAATATTATTCAATGTAGATCAGTAAAACGTTAATCAGACGGACGCACCATGCCGATTTAAGCTTTATATCAGACGGACACACCATTCCGATTGAATATATATATCAGACGGACACACCCTTCCGATTGAAGCTTTATATCAGACGGACACACCGCCGATTGAAGCTTTATAAATATCTTAAAATAATGTAAGAAAAATAGTAGTAATTGTGGTTAATAAGACCAGACGAAACTGCAAATAAATTATGATGTTCCCTTAAATCTTACGAAGCCATTGAGTCAATGGTATATTCAATGGTTGGGGATGTGATTGCTGTATCCAGTATCACATTGTCTTCTCTCTAATTTATAACCAGCCATTGTGCCTTGAAGGATGTTTTGGGTGGGCCGCCTGTTTATCCGGACCCATTATAGAAGCAGAGAAGATCAATTACAAACACTAACCCGACTCGGACTCCTGCACATTAATTACTGGATTAATTTGAAAACCAAGAAGTTAAATTTCTCCAAACCCATTACTAACCTCACCATCAGGGCCGAGTGACTTTATTCAAATGAGGCTCATGTGTACACTTAAAGAATTGAGTCTCTAAGGGGGATAATTCACTTGTCAATCGGAGGAAATCGGATACAGAGGGCGCTGGTCCCGACCGGAACCCAGTCCCGACTGCTGTCATGTGATTCCTAGATTAACTCAACGATTAAGAGCTCGTGTTTCGACTTTGGTCGCGAAGACGAATTTAATATCATTGTTATCGACGATAAGTAGACGTACGTAAGAGCTAATGACGACGCCGGAAATTAAAATGTTACCTTATATATCATAACATAACTAGTTTTTGAAATGATATCAGCAATGATAAAATAGTTTGACATTTAAAGACTGGTACCAGGCTACGTTACGGTAATAACGTGTTTGATAAATTATTCGTCACTCTTTGGGAATATGACCCTCATTTTAGTTTGGTTGCCCGTTAAAACACAGCTCATATACTCCGCTGTGTCGATATGTACATGTATGGGTTAACAACTTATCTGGACGAATTGCCATAACATTTTGTATATAATTTCTTTTTACATGTTGAACTTTTTCAATACTTCTGGATATGAAATATCATGAAACTCAAGGCGCATTACTAACAAATAATTCCGATACATACTCATGACTTTCGTGTCATCATTTCATGTATTGCTGTTGTATTTCAAATAAGCTTGATTGAACCTAAAGCTTTCTGCTTGGTAAAACGCAGTGTGTGTTAGATACTTTCGAATCATGTGACGAAAACCTAAATATCATTTAAACCGTTTCATGGATCTAACTGACGATTGACACGGACATTACCACACTCTGACTCTGAAGTTAATTATAACGTATGCGTAAAACAAGTACATTAAGTTTACCCATCTGCGTGCACATAGACGAAAATTAATATGTTCTTTTTGGAGATCAAATTTGCATATTGCCTGCTCATCCGAAAGGCATGCTGACATCTTTGACACTTCAGACAATGTTGGGCCGCTAGATTTACATAGCATAGCGTGCGAAGAACGGTTTGCGGGTATTCAGTGACCGATGGAGTTACCGGCCTTTATGCTGTATGTTAGCCGATAGTGTATGCGAGGTTACCGGATATGGGATTTGTAACATTCTGTGATCTTGAATATACCGCATTATCGTGCTGGGATAAACATGTTTGGCATCAAACGTTATGATATCTCAAGCCATTGCTTACTGCATGTATGGGCGATTTTATTTACAAGCTATTCTCTGTCTAAATGAATAAGCAAACATAAACAACCGAACATGCAATATATACATTACAGTGAGTCATAAAATATAATATTTAAAAAATGTGCCGACGATAATGACACAGTAACGACAGGTCGTGGTGGCGAGTGGTTAAGGCGTTTGACTCGAAATCAAATGGGCTCTGCCCGCACAGGTTCGAATCCTGTCCACGACGATTATCTTTTGGCTGGCATGTTTGGTACCAAGGCGACACGGGTTAAGTCCCTGTTCGAGGACGCCTGTCTGTGAGTTAAGTTGGTGGGGTTTCCTCCGGGAATTCCGCCCCCCCCCCATTACACAAGACCGCACCAAAATTGAAAAAATCCTTAAGTAACAAATAAAAAGCTGGAAACTGTAGCTATGGTTTCAAATCGTCCCAACTTTCGTTAATCTGGGTGATGATTATTCACGAGTGCTGTGACACTATCCGGGTCTGCACATAACAAGGACTAGTGCGACGAAGGATCTCGTAAGCTTCAAACTACACACACGAAGCAGATGAATACAAAGATATATACGATGAACATTATAACTTACAATTAAAACACTTTAGAATACTTTAAACAAAGGTAAAAGCCACACTCAAATCCACTTTAAAATTTGAAAGCAGTTCAAGCAAAGACAATGCCACTAGAAAGCCGCTATGAATTGACAATCACGTTGGTTGAAACAATAAAGAATAGGTTACCGCATTTCCGCTGCTGTCGGGGCCGGCGATCCTTTAGGCTTTGAAGGGACCCGTGATGCTTTGTGAGGCATTCGGTACGTGGAAATTAATAAAGTTCAAGACAATTGACACTTTAAAGTAGCAGTCACGATGGACAATTGAGTGAAGCGCGCTTTTGGCTTAATTTTGAGGAGTATTTAAGAATAAGTACAGATGTTCGACGGAGATAGCGGAGATAGCAATCTGACATCAAGATTTTTTTAATTGCTGTTATCTTATCTAAAAGGTAAGGCCCTTCGCCAGGGAGCGCGCAGGCAAGTGGTGTATTGTTCTAAGGCTTGTGCGAAGCCCTTAAAAAAAATACTTATGTCATATTCTAGCCAGTAGAAACTCTTTCGTTTTCTTACCACAATGCACGTTCGTTTTTAGAAAAAAAATATAACCCACCGCAAAAATGGATGTTTCTCTTGATTCCGGCGGGAGGGTGGGGGGGATTATTATGTTGATATATAGTTACGGCTGTGAATATAACGCACCCCAAAGATGGGTGTTTTTCGTGATTCGGGATGAGGGATTTTTATGTTGCAATATAGTCAAGGAGGGAAACTAAAACAAACCGTGGTGGTGCTGATGACTTATTTTAGAGGTTTTCATTATAGGTTTTTACTGAAGACAACACTCGTAATCATTAAGCCCCCATGTTTTATATTTCTTAACCGCTGTGGTTTTGTCAAATTTAAGATTACACAACGAATGGAATTGCATAGTTTTAACGCGTCCTTATGAACGTGTTCATTTTATTTTTGTGTTCGTCTGGCTCAAAATACAGTGTCATCGATGTTCTTTAAAACTTTAATGTAAATACTTGGAGATGTTATAGTGTGCAATCTATTAAATTGAAGTGGAGTATGGGTACTGTTATAAATAGTGCACACGGCCGTAATATTATTCATCATAAATAACAGTGTTTCATTCAGTTAATCGTAGGAGAAATATTATTTGCGAAGCGTATCAGATACTAGTGTACACAAAGTATAATCATGCTGCATAAAATGGCTGTGTCTGGACGATATGTTTAAGATCTTTTTTTCTTGATTGTACTCCTAAATAAGGGGTAATTAATTTGTACGATTCGATTACCGTTCAATACGATGCCCATGTCGCTACGAGCTGTTGTGAATTATACGACAGCATACGCCTTCCAAATATGTTGAATCTCATTATGGCACCAAAAAAAGCGAGAAAACAAAAGATATAATATAAAAAATGTTCAAACACTACTAACTTCGCCCATTTGTAGTGTACAATGTATAATTATTTATTTTTTATTTTTTGGACGGTTTTACCGTGGGAGCACATGGGGAATGCCCCCTCCCTTCCCCAGCTTACCCTTAAGCCTATGTACTATATATTCCTTACATTTGAAATATTATTTGGAAACGTTTTTTACTACATATGTGTGTGCCCTAAATTTGACCTACTTGTGCACTTAAAAAAGGCACATCTGGGTCCGTCCGTGTATTTGGATGCATGTTTAGCATGATGCTATAACAAGCATTATGTTAGCCCTGAAAATAAATCTGTATCAAACAAACACATATTCCCCAAAATAAAATCAACAATCAAATAGAACATTACATCAGTGCATCATAAGAGCGATATGTCATCGCGTCCTATATGGCGCATATGACATGATATAGATGCAATATGCTAATTATAATCAATATGCGAACATTTGATCTTCGAATGTATGTATTGCGCATTAGAATCCCAAAATATGTGTTTGTTTGTTTGAATGGGTTCGTCGCCGTTTTCAACCGTGTTCGTCGCAATGGTTCACATATCTATGCTCCCTGGATCCAAGTGACACCCCGGGTTATAAAACCGTTTCGATACTCAACTCATCATGAAATGTATCCTGCTAATAAAAACGAAATTACCAACAACTGTAGGCATTTTAACATTTATACCCAAGATATATGTGAATTAAGAAGATGTAATTGAGTATTGTTATTAAAATATATATGAGGACTTAAAGTACCATGCACATCTGAGTTGAGTATGGACAAAGTTATATAAGCTCGGTCCAGGGTCTTACACAATTTGAGCATGCTCGAGCCAAAGCGAACTGAAAAATTCATGCAAAAGCGTTGGTATTATTCAACCAGCAAATATTGTATTATGTAAATATTTTTAGAATCGAATTGACCGAGTACAACCGGAGTCCAATAGAGTAAAACGAACTCCTATTCAACTTTGAATTGAGTATGATCAAAGTTGTATAACCTAGTAACTGTACTACTTTTCTGAAACTTATAACTTCAGCTGGACGTCTTGCGCCATTTTCAAAATTATTTTAGTTATGTCATCGCGGTCAGTGCACCTACCCATGCTCCTGGTATTTCGTCACCAGAACTGCACAGCATTTGTTCTAATCCACTAACTGCTTTCCCATCCGAACATAATTGTTCAGTTGTGGGAGACAAATGAATCCCGTCACATTGCATTCATAAAACGTCGGCCAGAATATTTATCGATTCGGGGTTCGAACTCATGACTACTGTTTTGCAAGTCGGCCTCGCTACCGTTTCAGGCTCGGCAAAAAATCTGGAATGGCTATTCACTACTACGTGTAGAGGACCTATACAATGCTATCGGAATAACCCGAAACGACATGGAGGGAAGCTATTATTAGCACATTTTTAGTTTGTAAATGGTATAACATTTCCTCGACATGATTTCATTTATTTTAAACTTATTTATTTTACATCGAAGCTTGCGACTTATATAAGTTCAGCCTTGATGTCTGCTTCCTGGGCACTTCAACATCATTCGCGCCGATCTGTGGGTTAGTTCCGATATTTTCACTCAACTGCTTACGGGGCTTGAACACGGGACCCCCGGTACCAGAGGCCGACGCTCAACCAATGGACCACTATCGTCAACTAATTTCAGTTATATTGCGATTACGGTATCATATATAAGAAGGAAGATTCCCATTTATTGACCTGCCTATCAGGTATTGGCCAAACCTATAGGTAGAACAATCGACTTGCAGCAAGTAATCTGGGAGACTAACCCTCATAAAAATCCGAAAAGGTCCAGTCGTGACTCGATATCGCGCCGAAAGGTCTTGTACAATATTGTATTTAGGATCTTTTATATAGGATCGAACCTCCTACACTTGAGGAGGACGCTCTACGAAAAAGCCACCGGGATCTCAAATGACACAGGACATGGAATACATTTTGTTTTTAGAATAAAATAAAATATTTAAATAGTAATGCTTAGGCAAATGACAAAGGAAATATGATAATTGTATTTGCACCTTTAATTATTCCTTGTATATCCTTGTCGCCCGAATGGTAGTTTTCGTTAAAATAACTGTCTTCCCTTTACAACACAATTATTATTTGTTAGAACCATGGCCGTGGTTGAGTATTTAATGCGCCGGATATAACGTAGGTTGCGACATTTAACGTAGGTGCAACATTTAACGGCGCTACAATGTAGAGTCAAACGCTATCTTTCATAACGAGGACTGTAGCATTTAGTAATTGCATATTGTATCGTTATTCATAATAAATATTATTTGTGGCATTTCCATTTAACCTGATTACGGCAACGGAGTCGATACATTATTCGCATATTCTTCTAAAAGTCATGCGTGAGTAGACTTTCATGTTGAGTATAGTTACATCTATTTGACTATAAAAGAATTAGTTCTTTCATAAACTGTACAGGGAAAAAGTAGAATACAGACCTTTCTTGCGCAGTAAATATCAGAAGAGATACAAAGTGAACTTATTTGGTGTTATCGGTGGATTTAAAGTCAAACCAAATACACAATTTCATGAAATCGTATTGTGTTGATAACAGTCATTATCTGTTGGAATTTACCATTGATTGAGTGAAGAGACCATTTTGAGAAGCAAATATATCGCCTCTTACCATTCAAATTGCAAAATTAAATAGCTTTTTTTCTGAGATGCATCACTAAGATTATAATTTTGCTACATTTACATAAAACTGTATTCAAAGAAAATGGGTGCAATTCCCAACTGACACGTCACACAAATATCGATATGTGTGTAGGTATGGTGGATTGTACGAGATGTGGATGTGGTCTCGGATGACACAACTGCAATTATAACAGCGGAACGTGCACAAAACATTATATTTGTACTATAAATATAGTTAAACCTTTGTTGCTTTTATTCGTTTACATAATACTATTTTTTAAATGTAGTTAAAACAATGATTAAAACAATTTCTTAATCAAGCGCATATCAATAGTATTAATATTAATATGAATTACACTTAAGGACCATTGTTGTTTGACGGAAATAACCAGGTATGTTGTTTTTATCTGTTGGTGCTACTTTTAACAATATATAGTTGTATCTGACAGATTTACAATGGATAAACTTGGCAGCCCATAACTAGAAAATACGACACTTTTATTCTTTATAGTATTGATAAAACAACAAAAATAATACAATTTATTGATATCGATAGAATAAAGCATTATTATTATAAAGAAAATGTGTCACACTAGTATGCTCCTCAAAGGTTTAATGTTACTGCCGACGATGCTTCAATTAAAGTACATTAATAAATAAGAGACCTAAAATCGTTCCACACCAAGTGTATTTATTCTGTTTCATGGTTTACTTTGTATGACATAACGATATATGTGTATGCCTTTTAGAAATTACGGCGGAAACTAAATACATAAATAGTATACCAACGACTCACATATTGCGATATTAAAAAAATGATTGGTTGAAGATTCGTGGAGCCTGTCCTAATTATTTGTTCTATTTTGTATATGTAACAATTACGTCTCCGAGAAAATGACAAACATGACTTAAATATAAATGGTCTATTAACACGTAAGTACGATTCAGAGTCAGCTTGTGCGTGGTGAATTGATAACAAAAAAGTCTGAACCGTCGAGTCGAAGCAGCTTAACTTCCATTTTGTTGATATTTATATTCAAATGAACGGCGTGCGTACCAGTTTCTTTTCAAGATTTATTGGAATAACGTTTTCGTAGAGTATTTGTAGAAGGTTTTACATTAAGAACCATTTATTGGTATATGGAAGTATCCAAAACGATGTTTGCTGATTAATTTAATATGGTGTAAACGAAGCAGCACTATTAAATTCATCGCGAACTTTTTAAATAACATAATTTATTTTCTATAAAATATTCAAGCGATAAAACATTGCACAAGAAATGGCTATTTTGAATTTATGTAGATTTTATTTTTACGTTTTAAAAAACAACACAACAAACAAAACAATATAACAACAACCAAATATCAACTAGGCATATGAACAACATTAAGCAATTTAGGAAAACCAAAACATTAACATCTTTCTATTAATGTCATAATATAAATAACAATTTTCACATTGATTTAATTAATAAAATGTTACTTTTATGAGCCTGCTTGTTATTAATATTATTTTTATATTATTATTATTATTATTATTATTATTATAATTATTATTATTATTATTATTATTATTATTATTATTATTATTATTATTATTATTATTATTATTATTATTATTATTATTATTATTATTATTATTATTATTATTATTATTATTATTATTATTATTATTATTATTATTATTATTATTATTATTATTATTATTATTATTATTATTATTANTAGTAGTAGTAGTACTATTATTATTATTATTATTATTATTATTATTATTATTATTATTATTATTATTATTATTATTATTATTATTATTATTATTATTATTATTATAAATTATAATTATTATTTTTATTATTACTAATTAAATTTGTAAAATCAAATACATGAATAAGCAATGTCTAGATTTATCTATGTAATAAACCAACTAGGTTAACAGAAACCGCCTGCGACATTGGTGATCATTCAAAGAGCACGAAACGCTTTCCAAGCCCGGCGCCTGTGTACCGCAAATCTTCTCAGGAACTGGGCTCTTCACTCAACAAAGCGTCGGTGGTCGGCCCTTATCTTGGTCACGTGATCGCAAAATCCCTAACGGCTGTCTTCCGCTCGCCACCTGCCAAATTCCCGGTGTAGATTACCAGGTCTGGGGAATCAAGAATCCCTGTCGGCTTTGATCTTTACCGCTGTCCAAATAAACATTGCCCGATTATCAAATTCATAAACGATATCGAAAATCCCGCTATCATCTTAGTATCGCGAGATATGGCGATAATTCTCCATGAACATGTTGGAATTTTTAACGCAGAAGTGGACGGCTGATTATTTTTTGATTTATTTTTGAAAATTAATGCGGAAACTCAACACGACTAATTTTCACCAGCAGTGAGGTCGACAATAATGCTGTACAGATAAAGATGACATACGATTTTGCGATAAGATACTGGTTGTTAAAGTGTTCAAATAGGAAATGAATGCACGGCTCATCAACAGAAAAAAGCGATCTTTCAACAAAAAAGTGTTTATATCATTAATGTTTAATAAAATTGCTCCCTGAGTCAAAGAAAATAAACATAAATAATTAAAACACTGACATATATTATCTGAAACAAAGATATTTTGTCCACACAAATCGCTGTGTATAGCAAGACATGTGTTTGAAAATGGACAATAAAAGAGTAAAATAAATATGGAACAGCAACTAGCTTTTTCTCAATTGCTCAACAAAAGACAATGCAATATATTTTGCTGAATTCGACTCGTGGAACATATTTTGTAATACTTACGAACAATTTTAACAGTTGTACATTAAATTGTGTATTCCTGAAGATGTACAATGTAAGTAAGTAAGTAAGTAAGTAAGTAAGTAAGTAAGTAAGTAAGTAAGTAAGTAAGTAAGTAAGTAAGTATATAAATAAATAAATAAATAAATTAAAATTACGAATAAATATGGAAAAAAATACAGATGT
This sequence comes from Dreissena rostriformis, assembly GCA_007657795.1. Classification (NCBI taxonomy): domain Eukaryota; kingdom Metazoa; phylum Mollusca; class Bivalvia; order Myida; family Dreissenidae; genus Dreissena; species Dreissena rostriformis. Next base: position 118,577 of record VMBQ01000053.1, read on the forward strand.
AAAAAACGTGAGAAATGAGTGCTCGAAGAATAAAAAATACGTACATGTATTTTAATGAATTACCGTTCTATGCAATCAAACATTTTCCCTCATAAACATATATTAATCAATAATATTTTGTACATATACACGCATAAATAATACAACAAAGCTGAAGTGCACTGAAGACATTTGTATGCTTTTTCCTTTAAACAATTAATAATATAAACAACCAAGTATTATAATTTCAATTTTAGAATATTTATAAATAAGTAAATACCTACAACGTAAGTTCTATTTTAAAGAAAGGTACTTAATGACAATAATGACGAGATAATAAAATAATGACAATAGTGTCATTTACAATTTCACAATAATTTTGGCTTAAACTTTGTGAATAATTACACGAAAACTAAGCTGTTGACGAGGAAATCACAATATATGGGTGAGACATGTTATTAAAATAATTTGAATAATCATTTTTTTCTGTAAGAATGTACGAGTACGAGTGTACTTGTCTAACCTGCTGTGTCAATTCATTTAAAATGACATATTAACATTTCAGGGAATATTTTGAAAAATAAAATAAAGTAAAGGTGTGAAATTTAAAAGATATACCCTATTGGAAAACAAACAGAGACACGTTTATAAATAGACATGGACCAAAACACCAATGCCAGCAGTGAAACGATATTATGTCGTATCGTGTGTATCAAACGTTGATATAAACACAATTGTTATAAATGCATGTGCATACAGGCAAACGTTTATATATTTCTTAATATGCATGTTGGTCTTAATGTATGCCTATAGACATAAAAAAATCCTATATTCACAAAGAGGGGCATGTAGTTTTATTTATGAGCCACACAAGGCTTTGATAATATCCCAAAAACTGTATATAAAGTTAAAAAAATACTTTTAAATGGCAAACCAAAGAAGAAATTATCTGCATGTGTATGGTAAGTTAAATTTGTTGTTTATACGATGCTGATGTAACTACTTAGGTCATAAGTCAAGGCTCTTGCATGATGTGTCAATTATTCCCAAGATTCATCAAATTATCGAAGAAAAGAACAAATTTTGTTTCACTTGTGTAGTCCTTAATTAGCAATTAGATATTGTATTTTTGTCTCACCTACCGCAGTGCGCATGCGCAATCCATCGGGGGAGGAGTACACATGTTTCCTGGATGCCGTATAATCACCCGGACCACCAAGTGTTGGGGAGACGTTATTGCTTTCCTTGTAAACTTAGAACCGCATGCAGGTGTTTCCACTGTGTGGGAATAAGAAAATTTACAACGTGATATACGCCCCAATTTATTTCTCTTGATTATTATATCAGGATAATTGTAGATATTTGCGATTTTGATGATTTAGTTGTGTGGGGCACTAGCAACAAACGTCGTATGCAACTTTTATAAATCAAACTATTTTTGTTAAAAGTGCACAAATCAACCGTAATAAGAATTTGTTGTGACATATATTTCGGGTATACACATACGAAAAGTTTCAACCATAATATATTTAAATATTTTAAAAGATCTTTAGTAAATGCAAACGTCAAATAGAAAAGTATCACACATGGAAACAACGGTATTTTACTTGTCGCTAGCTAATCTACAATAACCGTACAGAACAATCACTCTACAATTTTCCTAAATGCGTTCATATTTATAGGTTTGATTGGCAAATTTCAAAAACAAAGGACGACTTGCAATTAACACAACGTAGTTTTGGGAACAGTAAAACACCAGGGGTTGACGGGAAACCCCTGATTATCCGTTAATATTTCATAAATGTTTGTGGTTTTATTTTGTCACATTGGCAACAATTATAATAATTACAAACCACCATCTCACAAATTTGTCACAACATAATCAGATAGCTCCGTCAAGCTTTTAAACGCAGGATCTAATGGAATCGGGTATCGCTAAAACACATGATTACAAACAGACATGTTAATTTTCCTTTGTTGGATGATGTATCAAGTTTTGGGACCATATGCCTGCAGAGCCGAGTGCGTTTCCCGATCTGCCGTTTATCAAACTGGGTTGCACGGAACAGGATATTTGAGGGAATAAGACATCGAAATTAATCGCCCGCTCGTGGTTTCCTATGTGTCAACTCTGGTGAATTTTGATTGGATACAAGCATGCCATGGTGTCACCGCAGCGTCACAAACAAACATGGCGGAATCTCGAGGGTCCGTGTGGATTTTCTCAAATTGTATCTTGACAAAGCTTTATTAAATATTCATAATGGCAGTTAGCATGGTCACTCAATAAACCAAACGTCAGAAAACCGTGAAATAATTGTGATTTATATTGAGGACTGCAGACGATTGGGAACGCTCGGTGATCATGCGTCTTTGAGATATGACTTGTACTTAACACGGCAGATTGTCCTTATATTATGGGCACGAATATACAAGTCCTTGACACGTTTTTTGCATCCCAAGAATAAAAATTCTTGCAAAACAATTAAATTGTATTTCATTTTAAGAGTGTATAATTAAAAACCATAAATATTGAAATTGAATTCAGCAACAAAAATATTGACAGTTTGGAAAAGTACAGGGTAAAGGTAAATAACAACAACAACAACAACCACATTTATTCAGCAATGAAGCTTATACAAGATCATAGCCAACATTATATATGTTTTTTTACAATTTATAAGTAATGGTAGAAAATAGAAGTTGGGCAATAACATTATGAACTGGTTAACATGGTAAATTATGAAGGGAATACATAATTGCATCTTATATTGCAACTGCACATCTAATATTTACTAATTTACTTACAATGCATACGATTATAAAAATTTGCAGTACGGTTAGCAACCTATTGATACCGATTTTTCAAAACAAGATTATTTACGTGGAATATTTAAAATAAATGATTTAACAAAAATTATTTACGTGGAACGTAATTTGCGATTGTATTTACAAGTTCGTATTAATTCTATGGATACATGTTCGTGACAAAGTTAACTTAAACACATTTCTAACATGCATATGTATCAATTTCACAGTATTAAAACTCAATATATATAAATTATGTCATTAAATACATACATTCATGTGAATATACCGCGTACATATATACAACTTCATATGAATATTAACAAATAATGGTAATTCAAGATAAACACACAGCTATGTAATAAAATAATCATAAGTGCGATCTTATATGTGGCTTCATTTATTTGTTGCGAACCCAAGGATAGAATAAAAATAGGTAACAACTACACAAAATAGTAACAACTTTAATTTGTATACCATCATCTTTTGGTTGTATCTTCATAAGAATTGAAAATACATGATAACGGGTAATTAACTATATACCGTTAACGTCACGATTACTCATTAATTACCGGTAAAATATTAAAATTACGAATCGAGTTGTTGCCTTAAGCTATTTACTTCGTAAAAACATTTCGCAGCACTTACCTTTACAGTTTTACTTTCGCTTGACATTAAGCTTGCAAATGTATTAATTGTTAGCCATCTGCAATAATGCGGCTTTAAATATGTTTTTCCATAGGTGTGCATATATTTGACATACTAGTAGGAAATGGTATTCATTTTCTATTGCGTTCATGTTGCAAAATTTACATTTGCGATTTTCTCGTTCCCGCCCCTTTCTATTTCAAGAGTTTGTGGTGATAAACGGAACTTACTAAGTGCGATTCTATATTTGGTTTCATTTACTTGATCTAAATGTGATATAAAGGTAAACATAAACACGTGTTCTTCACTCTAAAATGGAAGAACATGTTAATAAGAGGAATTACTGAGTTTACATATTTAGATACGTTTCAGTCGAAATGAAGATTTCAGTTAAACAATAAACTTAACAATATTCATGTATGCTTATTGACTGGAATATTATAACGCAACAATAATAAACGATGCTGAAGTGTGTGTTGATGTATATTGATGAATATTTTGTAATATATACATATTGTCGATTTTATCTGCGTCTCTGGAAAAATATTTTTATAAATTATCATAAAAAGGAATATATAATACTCGTCACGTGTTGGCATTCATGTTTTCCTTTTCTGTCTGTAAAGATAAATTTGATTGGGAGCGTTTGTTTTGGGCTAAAATCTGGAGTAAGTGTAAGGTTTGGTTAGTCCTTCAATTGGTTTAAACCTCAAATGCTTTGCATTGACCGTTCCCAGGCGGTGTTACCAGTTTCGATCATGTTATGTTTATTGGTGGTGTTCGTTATAAATTTAGTTAATAAAAATAAGAAGTTCTCTTAAGATTTGAGTTTCTGGAGTTTCATTGTTTGCCATATGCCTTAAATAGGCGTGTGTCCGATCGAATGACCAAAACATTCGGGAAGTTATCTAAGACTGTTTTATTTGTCATATGTTCAATTTGAAAGCTATACTTATATATAGGAATGATGCAACTCTAGGAACATTATCAGGAGAGGAATTCTTGTTAGAATCATATAGTATTATACGATACAAGACACCACAAAAAACACAACACTCCATATACAAATGACTTAAGCTTGGAACGGTCAATACAAATAATTGTGTGTTAAAAGGCTAGCCGAACATCACACAAAGCTCAACATTTATCGATTAAAAGGGAAAGTTCACAAATGACAATATGTATTTTACAAAACTGACCTGATTACACGCAATTTTATATAGTCTTGGGTAACCGTCGATGTAAAACAATTAATGTTAAAGAGTCCGAAATGTAACGAACTTTGTGTTTATAAATATCGCCTCAATAACGGTCACTCTGAACATTTTAAAAATATGTGCGTTAAACTACGCCAATATGTACCAAATGGAAACAAGATAGAGGTCCAAATATTCAACACACTGATGAAAAGGCAAACCACGCCCTTTGCGCCACTAGATGTCCCGGGTTGCAAGCCAGCGACAGTCAATTGTGTTATCCGATGTGTTTTTCTTGCGTTTGAAATCATTTCAGACTATTCAAAAATATATTGTCAAAAATAAACACATAAATGGCATTAAACAATACGAAAAAGTATGAACAAGTGACTGTATTTCCCTAGCCATAGTATACCTGTCTTTTACATGATTGAATTCCGAGGTAAAGGTGAGTTATTCTTTCCTAATCTGTGTAGATATACCATGTAACTTAAATAGTTAAATTTTGCAAACATATCATTGCTTATGTGAACAAAAAGAATAGTTTCGGGTCCTATTTCTTTCGTTTACTACATGTTATAACTACTTGTAAGCAGTTTAATATAGTTGTATTTGTTATTAGACATGTTTAAAACGTTAAGGCACTATCTAAAATATTTTCGACTGCAGCATGGTTATGGCATATTGAATTTTGTTAAACGTGGGTGCAATTTCAAGTGAAGATGGACATTTTAATTTTGGAGAGAAACTAAAATATTTCTATATTTTTTAACCAAGGATACATCATAAAAACCTTTAGATATAGACCATATTTGTGTGCCCCTCAAGTCTTTATCAACTTATTACACATTTTGTACTGTAATTAATGCATATATATATATATATATATATTGCTCCAACAAGACTTTATATCCATTAATATATATATGGATATCAAATAAGTGTTGCTGGATCAATTGTTATGCTCATACGGTGAAAGTTATAAGAAAATGAATAAGCAACTTAAAATGTTTTAAAATCCTTAATTGTTTGGTAAAGTTTTCTTAAACTTTGATTTTGGATACAGAATACGATAACAATAGTATGTACGCGAAGAAAAAACCATACTCCAAAATGTCGTATTAAAGTTCGCAAACCTTAAACGAAGTTTGGTGATATCCTGAAACATTGTGGATAAAATCCAACGAACACACATACGCCGGAAATGTGAATTGAACACAGTTCGTTCAATATCATTATTTACGTACTTAAACTTCAGTTGCACCAATAGGAGGGAAACCTTATTATAATATTCGTTTCCTTTTGTATGGCAAGGAAGCGATTGCCAAACAGTGAACAAGAAAACAACTGTACAAAGCAAGACACGCAAGAAACACACACAAACTTATATTAATTTGGTCACTGCCTTAGAACGGTCAATGAAAAATATTGTTGGTTTAAGAAAATGCCGCACACATGCATGCTTTGTTTGATATAAAGACGGCATCGTGTACGCTGGTCATTTTCGTTCTAACTGTTCTTTTACTTTTCCACAAAGGTGTTCAATCAATGTCAGGTTACGCGAAATAACAAGCATCGAAGCTCCCATCAATCAAATATTGCCATCAAAACACTGGTGTTACTTTTTGTTCGATTCAGACGTTGATAGATTATGGTGTAGTGGTAACATGGTTGGTCATCTCAAAGAACATCAAGAACAAAGGACACTATGCGATTCGTGATATAATATTACGACATGTATTCAGCAGTCTCCAAGAATAATGTCTTCAAAGTAATCGATCTGGAAGATGGACCAACAGAAGATGGCCAACATGGAACTTGTTCAACACGCTAGTTGTCCACACCACCGGAGTTAAGACGGGGATTTACATTTCACACACATTTGATGATGTTTTTTTTTATCTTCAATCATCAGTTTTTCGTGATAAAATTTGAACATTCACTAGTCAAGTACTACAGTAACACACATGTCCACATTTTTTATCAACATATGTCATACTTTTTATTATAATCTAGGCCGATTCGCGCCCTGTGGAGTACTTAACGTACTTTTCTTCTAGCGCTAACAACAATTTGTATTTCACGTCAAGAAATTTGAAAAACAATATATCCGAAATATACACATAAATGACAAGCGACACAAGATAAGTTAAGTGCTATATGCTATAATAAATGGCGAATCGCCCGAATATAACATTCTAACTGGCGTGACGTTGTTTTATAGTATTTAGTTCTGAAGGAAATACGGAAATAAACAGATACACTGTATTGTTGGCATGTAACATAATAGAATCATATATTACATAATACGCTTTCGTTGGTATCATATTATTTAATTGCAAAGTTATATTTCTGTTGTTTATAAAAACATATGCTACATATTTGGAAGAAACGATAATATAATTTAAAAATTAAATTAAAAATTCAACCGTCGCGTAATATAGCTTAAACATACATTCAATTAATTAAATTCGCGAGTTGGCGACACATGGCAACACAACCCATATGCTTTCATGAAACTTACAATCGTGGCGTTGTTGTTAATATGGTATTGATCATGCTTGATTCTTGTTTTCGTAAAACGCTTCGCATTGACAGCATCTCCCGTTTTCCTGTGTATTTCCGTTATTGGTCATTTATCATTTTTGACAGTTTCGTAGAGATAGTCGTAGAAAAAACAACGGATTAAAGAAACAATATTTAGCAATGGACAAGTGTGACACCGCAAAGATGCCATCAAATTGAAGCTCTTAGAAACAGCGATAAATCGGTAATTAATCAAACGTATCTGGCAAGTAAATTGATATTTTATTTGCTTTCTAATAAACTGCTTATCGTTGTGGATTCCACTTCAGGAACATAGAGATGTTTAGACAAACTGAACGAGTGATAAGTTGGCTGCTAGTTAATTTGTCCTGACTAAGATCTTTAGTACCCACTGAATGTTTAAAGGTAATATCTGCACTTGGTGACAATTGTTCATAAAGAAAAACAAATACTGCCTTTTCTAAAATTATAATCATAAGAACTGACGTGTTGTTAAAACAAATTCGCCAGAACCCATCAATACACTACTGCATGGTAAATTTAATATTATATAAGGTTATTGCACGGTAAAGGTTCACCTGCAGAATTCAACGACCCCCTTTCGACAGTTTTTTTCATATTTTAAATAACTCGTAAGTAAGCAAAACGATTGGAACGACAACCATACGAAACATTAATATACATGTACTTGTTTACTCCCGGTATCATTTTTTATTAGATTGGCACACATTGGCTAAATCCTTTCATAGCAATAAGTTTGTTTGTCTTTAGGCCAGTATTGCATCAAATAATTAACACTGAATTATACTAGTTTATTTTAAATAATACATCAGTAAGAAAAGTCATCAATTGTTAGTTATTTCTTTATTAGTAGATAAATGCACAATTCAACAACCTTTCTGTAACCATGATTTTATTTCATGTTTACAGAGATGCCTACTTTTTGTCTTGTCTTAAATGGAAATGTAGCTTAGCAGTTTTCTGTGCTCGAATGTTTCCAAATGTTGTTATACGTATGCATCGTATGAACCAATAGGTATATGAGTTGCGTTCTGAGAAAACTGGACAAAATGCACGTGTGTAAAGTGTCATCCCAGATTAGCCTGTGCAGTCCGCAAAGGCTTATCCGGGATGACACTTTCCGCCTAAACTAGATTTTCGCTTAGAAAAGACATCATTTAAACGAAAAATTCAATAAAAGCGGAACTAATTCAGTATATTAATATTAATATTCTTGGAAGGTTATGTCTGCGTGAAGGTGTGTGAGCGAAAATGGAATTTCAGTTTCGTTATAGTGGCATAGTGATATAGATTTCACGAGAATAATAGACACGTATTAAAGCGGGACTGTACGATTTTGTCAAATAAAAATGAATTTATATAAAATGTGTTTAAAATTAGTATACATATATTTCATTATAAATTAAAATAAAAGTTAAGAAGAACATGTGTCGAAAATTGCGAAATAAGCCAGATATTTAAATCTGAAATTGAAGCCGAATTCGCCAGCATATATATAATGCATGTACAATGTGAATCTAAATTTAGTTTTAGTGCAGATTCGTTCATACGACACAAGGACACAATTTTGTTTCCTTACAAATACGAGTACAAGTGTCGGCATCGGCTTGAACCAGCGCTAGCGTGTCTTTGCTGCATTTTATGAAATTCGTCTTTAATGTAAAATTTTTATTGCCTATTTTGTTTCATCGTAACATAATTTTATCAATATATTAAAATTTAACACATATAAAAATCGTACAGTCCCGCTTTAATGTAAAAATTTTATTGCCTATTTTGTTTCATCGTAACATAATTTTATCAATATATTAAAATTTAACACATATAAAAATCGTACAGTCCCGCTTTAAAGTATTACATNCCGCAAAGGCTAATCAGGGACGACACTTTTCGCCTAAACTGGATTTTCGCTAAGAAAAGACATCATTTAAACGAAAAATTCCATAAAAGCGGAACTAATGCAGTATATTAATATTAACATTCTTGGAAGGTTATGTCTGCGTGAAGGTGTGTGAGCGAAAATGGAATTTCAGTTTCGTTCGAGTGGCATAGTGATATGGATTTCACGAGAATAATAGACACGTATTAAAACAGAGTATAAACCTTTTTTTCAGACACATATTTGACTTACCATTTAAATATTTATAATATCGCTAAAATACATTCATTAAATGTCCAACAATGTTTTCAATATGCGGTCCCAGTCGGATGAAAACTGACGCCTACATAAATCGCGCTATTTAAAAAAAAACTATAGCATTGTTAAAAATAATAATTCACATACTTGTTTTTCGTGTACATATAATTTCGTAACGAATCTTTTACAATAAATGATTTTCCCACGACCGCGATGAGTCTCGGAGACAACTGTTACTTAGTATACCTTACTTATAATAATAAACGTTGTTTTTTGAGCGTTTAAGAAAATGAAACTGTAATTGCGCATACACATTTCAAAAGAAATAGAGTATATGCTTTTTCTCTGGTTGTTTATAGATTGTTTGTGTTTTCTCATTTATCTCTTTAAACGGGCAACACTGGCGGCACTGTCTCACTGAAATTTCCCTCGCTTATGCAAGACTATCCTCACGTAGAGCTAAATAAACAACAACAACGGAAACCAGAATGTGAAACTTAAAAACTCACCGTCCTATTTCTGAGAATACTAACGTCGATACCGATACCACTGTATAAAAAAAACAAACAATATTAAAGCCTCATTAACATTCAAAATCAATCGGTATTCGTAAAATATTTCGTAAAATAAAGTTTAAATAAATTTTAACCCATAACAAATCAGTGTTCATTATAGCAATAGTCAAAATGTCAACGCTAGATGTGGTCTTGTAAGATAAATTTAACAAGATACACAATGCTCTCTTATTTTTGTGGAACAATATATTCAACGCGTGTTCATGAACCATGTTAGTATTTTGTGTCGCATGAATAAATATCGTTGCGGGAAATTAAAATGGAATAGATTGTGTCACAAAAGAATGAAAACAAGCATTTTGTATCTCGTTAAATCTATGTTACCAGACAACATCTGGCGTTGAAATTGTGGCTATTGCTATGAGGAACACTGTTTTTTATTGGTTAACTTTATTTTCCGAAATAATTTACGAATTATTCGTCGATTTTTAGTATTAATGAGGTTTTTAGCAAGAAGTATTGGCAATTCCTTAGTTTTCATTAACAAATCTGTGTGTTTTCGTTTCATGCGAACCTTTCTAATGAGAAACACGATTTGTATTTTAAATGTCGAGTTCTGGTCAGAGCTTGAATTATGTATTCGTATTATTCTTCGATAATCATTTTTGTTTAAAAAAAATATGTTATATACCGATGATAAAAATATTGTTTCGAAGTTTTAAAATAGCAAACTAACATGGCCCAAGTTTAACGATGCATTGACAACCTATGTTTTATACGCCAGCTAGGACATACTTCCCAAATCCTTAATATGTAAGATTGTTAGTGTCACTCCGTAAATCATAAATTGAAATATTAAATTTATACTCTTTATCCAGTTTATAACAATAATAATAAACTATTTCATATCAGCAAAACATTATTTGAAATACATGTAGTGATATATACCAAATATATTCCTATAAGTTAATAGAATAGATTTGATCTTCTGATTTGGTGATAAACAACTACAATATTATACTGTGTTATGTTCTTAATTTACTAGGTTTATATTTGAAAAACAACAACAGCAACTAAGGCTTGTTAACAATTGTTACTAAAAATGCTGGTTATATGTTTAACACTTGTTTGAAACATCGATAACTCTCTTCAAGTTCGAAGCCTGGCATGTTATTTCTGTGTCCGGTCAAAAATCAGAGAGCAGTATTCGGTCCCACACAAGAACAATGCCGAGCAGAAAGAAGTTATTGCAAAAAGCCATGCTTCTGCTATTAAAGGCTAGACGTTATAATGAAACAATACTATTTATGAGTATTAAGCATTGAAAATTAATAAATATAGGTATTTTCTAAGAGTTGTATATATATTTTCAAACGGAAAATCTTCAGCGTGAATATGTCAGATCAAATGTTTTGTATGACAAAATATGACAAATCTTACACATGTTTTGGGCGCTAACTTCTCAAAGGACAAAAATATACAAATATGATTGTTTTTTTCATCTCTTATATAATAATATGTTTCTATTGCTGTTTTTTTTTAAATTTCATTTTACTCCCTGCTTACTGATATTACAGAATTACAGATTATGAATGTTACTATGATCATACAGATTGTTAGTTTTCATGGGAAAAAAATGGACATCTGTGTTCAATTATTGTTCGAAGTAGGCGACACCAATTATAATATGGGATAATATCATGGGATGATAATATACAGATATGCCATTGGCATTGGGGAACAGTGTTATTATTTCCTTCATTATCAGGAGAAATATTTCAAACATTTCCCTCTTCCTCTTCTTAGTATATCTGTATAATATTATCCGAAACAGTTTCAAAATTACATCACTAAGCATTAAATACTGATTTAAAATAAATTAATTTAAAAAAAATCAAAAAAAATCGATTCTATAATTTTCACTGTGTTACTGTTAAATGCGAGGATTATTTTGAAGTCACTGTGACTTTTTTTCCTATAAAATGCCCCAGTTTAACCTTTTAAAAATGACCACAAATGACGGAAAAGCCACCGAAAATACATATTTTATAAACTCGTTATCATAAAAAAATAAAGGTCGACTTCTCTGATCGCAGGAGAATAAAAAAATACAATCTTCTGAAACAAACAAATAGCCTCTTAATTTTGGAAAATATAAAATTGTATAATTCAGTGTTAGAAGTCTTTATCTACCTTTAAGCTGAAATTCATAATTAAAATGTGACTTGCCCATCCATATGTGTATATGAAATACCTAAATACACGTATATCGTTGAATGGATTGAAAGTATTTTGGTATTTTATGCAAGTATATATCAATACAAATATTTATATTTAAATATTCAAAATATTTTCCTTATGAAGCACAAAAGTGTTTTGCCGTCTATTATTTTTTTACTCAAAGTACTCAATGTTAATATTCATTTACCAACATTTACAAACAAAGTCAATCAAAATAACACGATGTTGTTGTCGCGATTGCTCAACTTAAAGAAAGGGAGGCAACACTCGTTTTACTATGCTTATTCACTATACACATATAACGTTCCCTTACTCTCGCCATACTAATCCGATTTGTCTTAGCTCAAAGACGCACATAAGGAGCTTTAATCCCTTGGCAAATTTAAAGAAAACTTTATAAACATGATCATTGGGTGACCCACGTTCAAAGTTGTTTAAATCGTTCCTGTCCATTGCATATGTAGGTCACCAGGCCTCAAAATAGATTTGAGAAATTAAAACTTCAAAAACCCTCTTCTCTAAAACCACAAGGGTAAGGGCTCTACTATTTGGTGTGTAACATCGTCCCGTGGGGGTCTCAAAGTACTTTTACCTTTTTAAGTAGAGTTACAGTTGACATACTTGATATTTGAGTGCAAATTGACTCGCATTACGCTTTTCAATTAATGTACATATACTAATTGAACCATAGTTAATGAGAAAACACGGAGTCAACCACGTTATATCTTTATATAATAAGCAACTCTAGTCCGATAAATCGAACTTGATATTGCATATCTCTTTACTTTCTAATGTTGCAAATATCTTGTGAACTCCGACAATTCGCCATATTCGAGTGAAAGACAGTTTTTGTTTAGTTTTATCTCTCAACCTTTTATTCTGTTATTATGTAGCATTTATTTTATACCTTAAATGAGTTTCCAAGTTTATTTATTTTACGCTCAGTTCATGCCTAACATGACAGTATGAGCAAAAGTTACACAAACATACATTGGTAGGAACATAGTTAAAGGGGACACTTATTGCATAGCAAACATTCTATTTTGTTTGTATTTCAAGCAACAAACACGAACAATATTTAAACATTTGAGCATAAAGGAAAAAAACAGACAATATTTAAATGTATGGACAAACAACACGAAAAACATCTTATACATGAAAACTGTTTCATTATTTTCTTAACGAACATACATAGATTCCTGTAAGAACTGTTAGTATGATAATTGATGGATTTAAATTTACTAGCATTTGGTCTCGTGTAATATTTTTGTTTTATTCAAAACCGTTTTCCTATACCTTAAAGGGAATTACATTCAGGCAAATAATGGAATTCATCGCCAATGTGATAATTGGAGTTACATAAATAACACAGTATTTGGTTCGATTCTATTCCATGCCAACTTCCAGTTTTGACAGGTAACCTGCTATTTTTTACTAACGGTACTTCATTTTGTTCATGGCCTACTGTTCAAAAATTCATTTTATTAATGTCCACAAAAAGTAATAAATGTATGTATAATCTTGCCAAATATATTAAAGAATCTCTCTGTTTAAGACACAATGCTCTTGGAAACCTAACTGTTCTCTGATCGTTATGTAATATTCTGTTTTGTTCTTTGTTATATGTCTTTGAAATTAGTTAAATAGAAATAGTATTTGTATATATGTATATGATTGTCTTTGCCATAAGTTTGATGTATTTATAAATGGCCAAAGGCAAATATTTTGCCGATTGCTAATAAACTGAAACTGAAACATGTACTCCCTAAATATAAAGCGTTATAAAAACGCAATTAAAGTGATATTAGACGCATTTTTCACTGTTGAATTGAGCTTAAACGAATTAACAGGTCAAAAGAGTTAGTTTAAATGCGGTAACTGGCCAATTGTTAGCAACTCATCTAGCTACCAGTTGTTTAAAATAAATAAATATTATATTCGATATTTGCATGACTGTCCCAGTCCTCTAAGCCGAGCGGAACTGTCCTTTTATTAGGATCGGAGTAAGTGTTCGTGTGTCGTATTATATATATCGTTGCAGGAAATTAAAATGATCATTTATTTTGTCAGTTGTCAAAACGAAAGTACGGTTGATGATCAAATGCATTATTTTTCTTTTTCCGGGATATTGTTTTAGTATGTTTATGCTGCATTCAAGGGACCGTCCAACAGATTAAGCGTCGTTCGAAGCGAAACGATATTTTGGGCAAACTACGAGGATTGCTTATATAGCAAAAATACATCCGCAATAAAAATGAGCGTGGATAGTCGAGTGGCCTAAGCGGGTAGCATTTTACTCCGGGACTCCAGGAATCCAGGGGTCAGTGGTTCGAGCCCTGTTGAGGGTTACTTTTTTCCTTTTTTTTTAATTTGTATTCTTGTTTTTTTTTACTGGAGATTTTTAGTTCAAATGTTTAAAATGTATCAATATAAAGCATTTAAAGCATTTAATGACAAGCTTTAATACATGCCAAAATCTATTGGACGGCCCCTTTAACAAATATTAGTGTATATGAAGTGAAAACACACAAAAAACGGTTGCGATAAACACCTATAAACATAGCATAATACTGTTAGATGTGCCTAATATCACTTTAAGCGAGATTAAACGCATTAGCTTTGTCTCTTGATAATATTTGACAGAACTTATTAATGCATTTACAATCAAATTTGAGTAATATATATCAATCATTCAACAATCCCAGTCATAAATCACTTTTCGTCTGGTTTAAAAAAAGTATTCACAGCTTTCCCGTGTTTGCTGCTAAGTTGAAATAAGCTCCCGGGGAACATGTTTGGCTCAATGTAATCAGGAAACAATAATCACGCGCCCTTGTAAACGCTCACCCTCTCTAGATTTGCTATATATATAATTGAAGTCCCATATCATCTTTAGCTGCATCGTTTGTATTAATCAATGTACATTTTAATAATATGATATTATGATACCAATAAAAATAATTAATTGAAAGCAAAAAATCAAAACAAACAAACAACGAAGTCATGGAGTATCAACAAACATTACAAATCAGGTGAATATACATTTGTAAATTTGCTTCCATGATCTTTTTGATAATCGATACTGGTTTTACATTTTTAAATATTTTTATTTCATTTAAAACAGTATATTTTCAAACAATCTGTCATATAAGTAAGTTAAGTGTATATTGTTTTATTCACTCTTACAATTCGCCATCTACACACTGGTCGTTTATAACTTGTTAAAACGTTTCTTTTCTTTTTTTCAGTTATGCTTTCAAAATTCGAGAATGGACTGTTGGATGCGTTTACGAGACTTGAAATGCAGACGACCGTCAACTATGAATCTGCTGAGAACACGAGCATTTGTATTCCAAAATAAATATGTGATTGTAGTTCATAATATACGAACTATATTGTGAATCAGTTCGAAGTTTTTAACATCGGCAAAAAGCAATCCTTCAACATGCGGCAAACTGGACTAAGATGAAGATAAGCACACTAAGATAGTGTTGGTGCAATAAGCAGAGTCGCAGACAATGCCTTGGGTGAATAGGCTTACCTGGAATTATTGTTGATTTTGTATAAGAATACCACGTGTAGTTGTTGGATAGTTGTTACGTCTTTCATAATTGTATGTATTTTATATTCTTTTTGGTTAGTTTTCTTTACCACTGTTATTCTTGAAATCGTTTGCAAGAACGGATATTTACAATTCTGATTCAAAATGTTATTTAATGAGCTTTTTTATATTAACCAGCATGTCTGTGATATTTATATCCATACTTGTGATATATATATATGGATACCTGTGGTATTAATAATCGTATTTGTTAAATTATAATATTTAAGTATGTGATATAAATCAACAAAGCTGTGATATTTATAAGCATATTTGTGATATGTTAGACATATGTGATGTAGATAAGAAAATCGGTAATCTTTATAAGCATATTTGTGATATTTTAAGCATATCTGTGATATTCTTAATAAGAATCGCTGTGATATTTAAAGCATATATGTGATATTCATAAAAATGTAGAGATGTCAATAAGCATATTTGTGATATTTAAAAGCATATATATGATATTTAAAAGCATATATGTGATTTTTTAAAGCATATCTGTGATATTTATAAGCATATATGTGATATTTATAAGCATATCTGTGATATTTATAAGCATATCTGTTATATCTATACGCATGTACGTGATATTTATAATCATACATGTGATAGTTATAAGCATATCTGTGATATTTGTAGACATATGTGATGTTTATAAGCATATCTGTGATCTTAATAAGCATATCTGTGATATTTGTTAGAATATTTGTTATATTTGAAGTGCTTCTGTGATATTTATAAATATTAAGTGATGTAAATACGAATATATGTGATATTAATAATCATATGTGTCATTGTTATAAGCATATATGTGATATTTATAATACTTTAAGCATATATAGTTGACAATTATATCGTATATGTTATATTGATTAGTATTTATGTTATATTGATGAGCAAAACTGTATATCCCTAGAATTGTTAGACATATATGTGTTGATCAGCATATCTGTGATATTTATAAGCATTTCTGTGATATTTCTAAGCATATATGTGATATTTCTAAGCATATCTGTGACATTTATAGGCATATCTGTGATATTTATAAGCATATCTGTGATATTTATTAGTATTTATGTGATATTTATAAGCATATCTGTGAGATCTATAAGTATGTCTGTGATAGTCGTAAGCATACCTGTGATATATTTTATGTTGATTAGTATATTTGTGATTCAATTTAGAATATCTGTGATATTTATAAGCATAGCTGTGATGTTGATAAGCAACGATGAGATATTGACAAGTATATATATATATGTGGCGTTTATAAAGATATATGTGATATTAAAAGCATGTTTGTGATGTACATAGTATGTGTGTTATTAATACGCATATCTGTGATATGATCAGCATATCGTCGATAAATATCGTCAAAAAAATCATTTGTAAGCAAACACAAAAAAGAACATTTGTTGGATTTTGTGGAATAACGATATTAATTCACTCGTGGTCATAGAAACAAGTATTTTCTGTGTATGGCATCATTTGAACGGTAACGGATTACGCTTTTCTATTATTGTACATATACTAATTGAATCATAGTTAAGGATATTATTCGTGTTAATTGCTCGAGAAAACACGGCGTCAACCATTTCTTTATATTATAAACAATTCTAGTCAGATACATCGAACTTGATATTGCATATCTCTTTACTTTCTTGTGCTGCAAATATATTCTGAACTCCGATAATTTGCCATTTCCGAGTGGAAGACAGTACTAACGGTACTTTTTGAACTGCAAACACATTAAAGCGTTATACATACGCAAATAAACCAGTGTTAACGCATTAGCTTTGTTTCTTGATAATATTTAACAGAACTTATTAATGCATTTACAATCAAATTTTAGTAATATATATATATCAATCATTGAACAATCCCAGCCATACATCACTTTTCGTCGGGTTTAAAAAAAGTATTCACAGCTTTCCCGTGTTTGCTGTTTAGTTGAAATAAGCTCCCGGGGAACATATTTCGCTCAATGTAATCAGGAAACAATAATCACGTGACAAACACGCGCCCTTGTGAACGCTCACCCTCTCTAGATTTGCTATATATATAATTGAAGTCCCAGATCATCTTTAGCTGCATCGTTTGTATTAAGCAATGTGCATTTTAATAAAATGATATTATGATACCAATAAAAATAATTAATTGAAAGCAAAACATCAAAACAAACAGACAACGAAGTCATGGAGTATCAACAAACATTACGAATAAGGTGGATATACATTTGTAAATTTGCTACCATGATCTTTTTGATAATCGATACTGGTTTTACATTTTTTTTTTATATTTCAAATAGTATATATTTAAACAATCTGTCGTATAAGTAAATTAAGTGTGTATTGTTTTATTTACTCTTTAAATTTGCCATCTACATGCTGGTCGTTTATAACTTGTTAAAACGTTTCTTTTTTTTTTCAGTTATGCTTTCAAAATTCGAGAATGGACTGTTGGATGCGTTTACGAGACTTGAAATGCAGACGACCGTCAACTATGAATCTGCCGAGGACACGAGCAATTGTATTCCAAAATAAATATGTGATTGTAGTTCATAATATTCGAACTGTTTTGTGAATCAGTTCGAAGTTTTAAAAATCGGCAAAAAACAATCCGTCAGCATGCGACAAACTGGACTAAGATGAAGATTAGCACACTGGGATAGTGTTGGTACAATTAGCAGAGTCGCAGACAATGCCTTGGGTGGATAGGCCCACATGGAATTATTGTTGATTTTGTATAAGAATACCACGTGTAGTTGTTGGTATAGTTGTTATGTCTTTTATAATTGTATGTTGTTGTTTTTTTTTTTTTTTTTTTTTTTTTTTTCNCTTTTTTTTATTAACCAGCATATCTGTGTTATTTATATCCATACTTGTGATATGTATATGAATACCTGTGGTATTAATAATCGTATATGTTAAATTATAATATGTAAATATGTGATAAAAATAAGCAAAGCTGTGATATTTATAAGCATATTTGTGATATGTTTAGACATATGTGATGTAGATAAGAAAATCGGTAATCTTTATAAGCATATTTGTGATATTTTAAGCATATCTGTGATAATCTTTATAAGAGTCGCTGTGATATTTTAATCATATCTGTGATATTCATAAACATTAAGAGCTTTTTTTTATTAACCAGCATATCTGTGTTATTTATATCCATACTTGTGATATGTATATGAATACCTGTGGTATTAATAATCGTATATGTTAAATTATAATATGTAAATATGTGATAAAAATAAGCAAAGCTGTGATATTTATAAGCATATTTGTGATATGTTTAGACATATGTGATGTAGATAAGAAAATCGGTAATCTTTATAAGCATATTTGGGATATTTTAAGCATATCTGTGATAATCTTTATATGTATAAGCATATCTGTGATATTTATAAGCATATCTATGATATTTATAAGCATATATGTGATATTTATAAGCATATCTGTTGTATCTATACGCATGTACGTGATATTTATAATCATACATGTGATAGTTATAAGCATATCTGTGATATGTGTAGACCAATGTGATGTTTATAAGCATATATGTGATGTTTATAAGCATATCTGTGATATTTGTTAGAGTATATGTTATATTTGAAGTGTATCTGTGATATTTAGATCTATTTAGTAGGGTTGGCAAGGGTTATTCGGTTAACCGGTTATCCGTTTCTTAAGGAGCTTAACCTGTTACAAAATTAATATTCGGTTACTCTTGCAGAAAACACAATATTTGGTTGAACGCAATAAAAGCTCAAATCATCAGTTTTGTTTTACTTCATTTCATTGTATTGGCTAATCCGCTAATCATATCGCAAATTATCGACAATTACCACCCCGTGATGGTAATCACGTGTGAATCAAAAGCGATTAGAGTTGTTAACAACAACAACAACAACAACCTTTATTAGCATATAAGCATAATACAATGCTTTTTTTCCCACAAAAACAGAAAGTTACGCAGTGTGTATACTAATATCAATACATTGATTTAATAAGAGAAGTTTACAAAAAGACAGTAATACAACAGTTAGGCCAACAAAAAATAGTCTTGGTTCAGGGAACCTGACCGACCCTATTTTTTGCCCCCGACCCTAACTATTTTTTTGGTCCGTGGAAAAAATCCGATGGCGAAAATGCTAAAATCTCGAAACATTTCATTGAAAACAGCCGCCATTTAAACCCGGATTGGTTGTCTATATTTTTCCCTTTGTTTCAATGAAAGTGTTTGCAATTTGAACAGTGAACGAAAACCGGTCTTCACCTGTATACGAGACATCGCTTGACCTTTATTGTTATTGAAGTGCGCATGCTAGCTGGCCAATCAACATTGAGCTATAGCTTTGATATTTATAAGCATATCTGTTATATTAAAACGCATGTACGTGATATTTATACTCATACATGTGATAGTTATAAGCATATCTGTGATATTTTTAGACATATGTGATGTTTATTAGCATATCTGTGATCTTTATAAGCATATCTGTGATATTTGTTAGAGTTTCTGTTATATTTGAAGTGTATCTGTGATATTTAGAAATATTTAGTGACCTAAATACGCATATCTGTGATATTAATAATCATATATGTCATTTTTATAAGCATATCTGTGATATTTATAATACTTTAAGCATATATTTGACAATAATATCGTATATGTTATATTGATTAGCATCTATGTTATATTGATGAGCAAAACTGTGATATGTATAAGTATATCCCTCAAATTGTTAGACATATATGTGTTTAGAAAGATATATGTGATATTTATACGCATTTTGTGATATTTATACGCATATCAGTGATATTTATAAGCATATCTATGATATTTATAAGCATATATGTGATATTTATAAGCATATCTGTGATATTTATAAGCATTTCTGTGATATTTATAAGCATTTCTGTGATGCTTATAAGCTTATCTGTGATATTTATAAGCATATCTGTGATATTTATAAGCATATATGTGATATTTATAAGCATATCTGTGATATTTATAAGCATATCTGTGATATTTATAAGCATTTCTGTGATGTTTATAAGCATATCTTTGATATCTATAAGTATGTCTGTCATAGTCGTTAGCATACCTGTGATATATGTTATGTTGATTAGTATATTTGTGATTAAATTTAGACATTTATAAAGATATATGTGATATTAAAAGCATATATGTGATGTACATAGTATGTGTGTAATTAATACGCATATCTGTGATATGATCAGCATATCGTCGATAAATATCGTCAAAATAAATCATTTGTAAGCATACTAAGAAAAAAAGAAAATTTGTTGGATTTTGTGGAATAACGATATTAATTCACTCGTGGTCATAGAAACAAGTATTTTCTGTGTATAGCATCATTTGAACGGTAACGGATTATGCTTTTCTATAATTGTACATATACTAATTGAATCATAGTTGAGGACATTATTCTTGTTCATTGCTCGAGAAAACACGGTGTCAACCATTTTACATCTTTATATTATACACAACTCTAATCAGATACATCGAACTTGATATTGTTTATCCCTTAACTTTCTTATGCTGCAAATAGCTTTTGCATTCCGAAAATCGCCATATCCGAGTGAAGGAGGCAGTCTACAGTTTTGAGCCTTATCTGCGCATTGGCCCGGTCATTTTCCTGAATTTAAGGTGTATGGCCTAAAAAATTGTTTTTTTTTTCACTCCAGAAGCTGAAATGTAAGTATAAATGGTCAATATACTAGTAATTTCACTTGTTTTCAGTAATTCGAAACTAAGTTACCTTAATTTTAGTCAACATTCTGTACATGCTAAGTGAGTAGTAAACACATGTACTTCCTGCTTGAAGCAGTCGACATTAGACAGTTCAACGGTGGGTTTAGATAAGTTAGCAGTGCAAACAAGTTCAATGGTAATGACACATTTTGTTTGGCTCAGTTTGAAAGCATTTGCTTTGATAGTGCAAAGCATGTTGTCGACTGTGTGCAAAAAGTTTCCCGCAAAGATAAATGTTATTGCCGGGTTTATCTAAAATGGTGTTTTAACGGTCAAGTTCCGAGAGCCCCGTAAAGGTCTATTTTACCCCAGATATTAATTTAAAGAGCATTGTATGCATTGTTTTGTGCTTCATTTTTAAGCTGTTGATGAGCTGCACTGAATATTGTCTAAATCTATTTTCAGGTTGTGACTGGAGGCCTTG
Organism: Dreissena rostriformis; assembly: GCA_007657795.1. Lineage (NCBI taxonomy): Eukaryota > Metazoa > Mollusca > Bivalvia > Myida > Dreissenidae > Dreissena > Dreissena rostriformis. Next base: position 140,484 of record VMBQ01000053.1, read on the forward strand.
TTTTGAGGGTGTTTTGCAGACCAGTGGTTATCGGCCTGTGGATTTTCACGAAAAACTGTAGACTGCCCCCGAAAGACGGTACTTACGGTACTTGATGAACTGCAACAAAGAAACCCTTATAAATACGCTATAACCATCGTTAGCGCATTAGCTTCGCTTCCTGAAAATATCTAACAGTACTTATTAATGCATTTTTTATCAAATGTGAGTAATAAATATCAATACTATATCAATCCTAGCCATTAATCACTTTTCGTCAGGATTAAAACAAACCATAACATGTGTAAACGGAGCGAAAAATCAAGTTAGCACAATATCTGTCGTTGAACTCAAGGGAGGCAATACGAGCTCTTCAATCTGCTTTAACAAGCCCACATTTACTCCCTTTAGGGTTATTATACTCGTACGATTTGTTTATCACAGGTCATTGTTCTATTTCAGATAAGATAGCGCGTAGACGAGGGTCGTCCACACGCTTTTATTGTATATTTACATTTCAAAAATACTATTTTAGACAATAATCCAGTAACGTGTATAGTATATTCCATTTTCAAAGGATCTTTAGTATTACATGCATTCAATTGGTTATATCGTGCACGATCGTATTTGCATAGCATTTTATATTTTACTTATATGATATACTCACGAACGTTTCTATATATTATACGTATTTAACTCGCGTTTGACCAACGATGTCCGTCTGCTTAATTGCGGTATTGTTTATAATGTTTGTTTGTTTTGAGTTTTTCCTGACATTCATTCTTATATTGTTCACTCACTCGATATAGTCTTGACTGTTGACAACAACGGGATTGGATATTTTTCGGTTACTGTTAATTTCTTCTAGCATGTTATCCATTTACAAAACAGCACTGTGCACTACAATGTTACAAACACGAATACAAATACAAGTTTAAACGGAGAATGCATAGCATTGCTGTGGGTGTTAGCTGTGTATACTGTCACAGTGTATTATACACATGCGATAAACTAAAATATTAGATAATATTTAAGAACATCATAATTACAGGTTCATGTTGTCGTATTTGAAATCCACGAACACGTTTTGTCGACCCTCATATTGACTTAGCAATTAAAGGTCAATTAAAATTGAACCTGTGTCCTCTAGATTTCAGCGCAATATCACGATAGCCATTGTTCTAAATAGTATATTCAAACATGGCTTGGAAGCGTGCGCTCGTATGTATTCTAGCAACAGTTTGTTATGCGAAAACCATTAACTATAAGGATTGTGGTAAGTTATTTGCTGCGATATTTGTACGTGATGCTTATTGTTAAAAAATATATTTGAAAATATTTCGAGGTTTGTGCCAGATAAACAAGCGCTAATTTATTGTTTGGATATTGTTTACAAATGGATCTTCTGAAGTAAGAATGTTGGAACATCATTTTGCATGTATTCTCAGCTTTTCTGTCAAATAAATAGCAAATCAAATACAATACAAAGAACACACATAATGACAGTTTCAGCAATCACACTATTTTGAAAGCAAACATAAAAAACAAAACAAAAAAAACAATGATTTTATTCCGACTCGCGCTAACCAATTGTGAACTATTATTTGATTTTTTTCTTGATCGTTGCTTCAAATGATCTAACATGTAATCGGTTTATAATCTGTCGATTGTTTTTGTTGTGATTCTTGGATCGTGATTGCATTTGGTCCCTTGTCTGAAGTCAATGTAGTTTTTCATAGTTTGCTTATATTGTCGGTTCTAAAATGAGATTTCTGGAACAAATTCCTTATCATGTGTAGGTTTTTATTGTACCGAATTGTTATTTTCTAAACAAGTTTGACAATCTATAGATAGTATTATGAGAACACGCAGTTTCGATATATTTTAATAATGATTTAAATAGTGTCTTCGCCTGGCATTTAGTTAAATATCCGCGCATTGAACAAATGAAAGTGATATAAGCCTCGTTCTTGGCACACTGGGCTTATTGCACAGGCGAATCAGGGACGATCCTTTCCGCTTTCATTGCATTTTTCGTTTAAAGGTTGTCTCTTTTAAATGAAAATCCATCTTAAGGTGGAAAGTGTCGTCCCATATTAGTCTGTGGACCGGCTAATCTGGGACGACACGTTACGCACATACATTAAGCCCCGTTTTCCCAGAATGAGTCTCATATCATGGTGTAAAGCAGACTTACTCCATCCATCATTGACTGCACCACCACCTACCACCATACATGGTAAACAGTGAAAACAAATTATTATTGTGTATTTGCAATTTAAGAAATAATGTTCAATTGATCACTGTGTATCGGTCAACAATCAAAGATTATGAGTTTCGGAATGCGGTGGTCTCAATCACGATGACGTTAGGAATACAAATGCAGAAGGGACTTTACAGATCTACAAGACGACAATCCAAACATTTTCTTATTGTTAATTCCATACCAGTTTTACCGGAGAGAACTACATGTTTTTCCTTATGTCCGTCCTGTCTCGTTGTCCGTCCGCATAGTTTGTTCAAGGGATTTTTAGAAACGAATTGAAGATTATTGAATGAAATCTGTGTTCAATTTATAAACGGGAATCCGAGGATTTTGAACAACCAACCTTTCCCACTAAATCAGGTGGCGGTTGCTTAAAACAGATTACAACTTTTACTTGTTATCACTTAAATAACAAGAGCATATGGTATAGTCATGGAACTTGGTATACGCATTCAGCTATAGGTTTTCCATATGTCCGAAAAAATCATATAACTGGATTATGCGATTAATCATATTTTTCAGAAAGTACTGAATACAACAGGACGAATGTTTGTATACTTATAAAGGAACATGTGAGATTATGCAAGACCATTTTGTCAAAGATCAGATCACTGTTACTAAAAATTGAACAAATAAAACTAAATATGGTGATTACTCAACAATTACCTAAGAAATGTTCATAAACTTGCAACCATTTAAATATTTAACTATATGTTTGCTTTGTGTCGTTTTATCAAACTATACATAATTAATGTCATGTGATGATAATCTCGTCCTTTCGTTTCTTTGGATGTCAAATGTCAGAAATTAGAACTACACAAAGTAATGCAATTTTTTGCAAGGTACATTTAATAGAAATAATCATCGAGCTTGGTATGCACATGAACAGTAAATATGTATGACTTTTTACATCCGATGACGAGCGTCTGGCGAGTGAAAAAAATACTAACGTGATGTACTAAATGGATATATAATTTAAAGTAAGATTAATACTAAAAAATCAACGGAATTGTCGTAAAGTATTTCGTAAAATAAAGTTACCAAATAAAAATCAATGTTCCTTATAGCAAGAGCCAAAATTTCAAAACGAGATATTTTCTGGTAACATGGATGTTTGTAGATACAAAATGCTTGTTTTTTTTTGTGTCACAATTGATTCCATTTTACAACCCCGCACTGATATCTATTTATACGACACATGCACACTAACATGGTACCATTTCAGTGTTCTTGTGTCGTATGAACAGATATCGTCACGGAAAATGGATTTTTTTTTATGTCAAAATAAAATAAAAACGAGCATTTTGTATCTACTAACATCCATGTTACCAGAACACATCTGGCGTTGAGATTTTGGATTTTGCTATTAGGAACACTGATTTTTAATTGAGTAACTTTATTTTCGTTGATGTTTTAGTACAAATGGGGATTTAATTCTGAAACATTAAAGGGACTGTAAACCACGAATGACGAAAAAAGAAAAGTTCTAAAATACCGTATTTTTTACAATTATTAGTTTATATTGATTAAAATATCACGAATGGTATATAACATTACTTGAAAAAAAGTAGTTTTTTATTTTTACTTTATTTTTATATTTATTTATTTTTACTGGGTATGCATACCAGGTAACTACCAGTGAACTATAAATAACGCAAGTAGATTGATCATCATCGTCACGTGGTAAACCCAGGAATGCAAATTGTGCATGCATAGAGAATTGTATATATTTTATATATAAAATGATCAATCTACTTGCTTTATTTATAGTGTGTACATCGTTATGTCATCTATTTTCGCGATGTACGTTCGATTTCACATCGCAAAATTTTATTTACGAATATACGGACAATATGAACTTTTTTCAATGTAATATACCAGTCGTGATATTTTAATCAATATAAACTAATAATTGTAAAAAATACGGTATTTTAGAACCTTTCTTTTTTCGTCATTCGTGGTTTACAGTCCCTTTAAAGCGCACAGAGGACAATGCGAATGTTATGCTCATTTTTACTTAATAAGAGTTTTCACCCGACCTGTAGGGAACTCTGTGTAGAATGCAGTGCTGTTAAAGCCTTGTTTTTTTTACCTCAAATGACAAAGTTTAAAATTTAAATGAGAACTATCCCTTATTCTCATAGTATCGGCCCTTCTCATTTAATCGTGACTTTAACCGTTTCTCTAAAAAAACATCAAGAAGTGCAGGACAGTTAATGTTTTTTTAATCTTTAGAAGTTTTAATTTATTTACTGTTTATTAATGACAATTACGACGATCATTTTCATGATTTCAGTTTTTTTACATTGAAAAGTAGGTCATATTTACTCCTGTATGATGCTTTGATTTGTAAATTACAAAAAACATAATTGTTTAGTTTGTTAATGGTTTATAAGTAGGTTTATAAAATAGTTTATAAGCCACCTATTTGTGAAAGAAATGTTAAAGTATTTATAGAACAATATGAGCAAGAGTTTTGTTTTCCCATTGCTAAACAATTTATAGAACACATGCGCATAGTAATAAACCTTAGCAACCAATCATAATTGCCGATATCATGAGAGACTGTGTACATGATACATATTATTACAGGGAGCTAAGTCTAGCCAGTATTTTGTCTAAACATGGCCGATTTAAATGCAGTTTGTGTTGTTATGTCCAATAATACACATTTAACTATAGATTGACAGATTTATTGATAAAACATGTGTGTTTTCATATGTGTTCACTTCAAATATTAAACACATATTCATTACGAGGGCCGATACTACGGGTACACGTGCTATATTTTTTATTGATGAAGTGAAATCATTTATGGAGTAGTTAAACAAACGATTATTTTATTCCGTATACTAAAAGACTTGTGTTTTAACACTTGACTCTAGGCTCCGTGGACGGCACTATCTACTCTATTGACCTCACCCCATGCGATGTCGAGCCCTGTCAACTACACGCAAACACCAACTACTCCGTACACATCAACTTCACATCCAGTAAGTATCCTAGAACATCGTTGAGCCACACCAAAAATATCACTTTAATGTCCAAAGTATCTTTGAACACACGCCAACTACACCAGACATATCATCTTCACGTCCATTTTATATCTTTGAAGACACAACAACTGCACAAGACATATCAACTTCACGTCAATTTTGTATCTTTGAATACACAACAACTGCACCAGACATATCAACTTCACGTCAATTTTGTATCTTTAAATACACAACAACTGCACCAGACACATCAACTGTACGTCCGTTTTGTATCTTTGAATACGCAACAACTGCACCAGGCATATCAACTTAACGTCCATCGTGTATCTTTGAATACACAACAACTGAATCAGACACATATCCACGTTATGTCCAATTTGTATCTTTGAATATACAACTCACCAGACATATCAACTTCACGTCCATTTCGTATCTTTCAATACACAACAACTGCACCAGACACATCAACTGTACGTCCGTTTTGTATCCTTGAATACACGACATCTGCGACAGACACATCAACTTTACTTCCGTTTTGTATCTTTGAATACACACAACTGCACCAGACATATCAACTTCACGTCCGTTTTGAATCTTTGAATACACGACAACTGCACCAGACACATCATCGTTACGTCCATTTGGTATCTTTGAATACACGACAGCTGCACCAGACACATCAATGTTACGTCCATTATTTATCTTTGAACACACGACAACTGCACCAGACATATCAACTTCACGTTCATGCTGTATCTTTGAACACACGACAACATCACAAGACATATCAACGTGACGTCCATTTTGTATCTTTGAACACACGACAACTGCACCAGACACATCAAATATACGTACATGTTGTATTTTTGAATACACAACAACTAAACCAGATATATCAACTTCACGTCCATATTGTATCTTTGAACACACGACAACTGCACCCGACACATCAACTTTACGTCCATATTGTATCTTTGAATACACGACAACTACACCTGTTACGACAACCTCACATCCATTTTGTATCTTCGAATACACGACAACTGAACCAGACATATCAACTTTAAGTCAATTTTGTTTCTTTAAATACACTAGAACTGCACAAGACACATCAGCTTCTCATCCAACAAGTTATTCTCAAAACGGATAAAATCACCGCCTCAATAAGTTTGCGACATCATGTACATATTTGGTACTACTGAATTAATTGTTTTAGCCATATTCTTGAAACAAAGTCTGCATATCAGTAGCATAAAGTCGCGCATAATGGAAAAATTAACATATATTCATCTGTAGTGTATCATCCATATTTATAATTAAATATTTTATAATTTTTATCATTAACTATTTGTTTAAGGATAGTATTATGTAAATGAGTGCAGAAAGTCAAAATAAAGATAAAGAAGTGAAACTCCAGTTGCTCCAGCAGTATTGAATTGCCATTATACACACGTTCATGGTCCTTTATTTATGGCAAGTGACAATTGACAAAACAGTACGGCACAATACGAAACAACAAACATACATAGAATAAAGCTTAGGTCACCGCCTTGGAACAGTGAATGCTAAGCACTGGCGGTTCATACCGGTTTTAGAGCACTCAACCCCAAACTTTGTCCAGCAATATGCATGATACATATAAACCCGTTTTCGTTTTAGAGGTCAATTCCAAAACTGCAAAGAACGTTGTTCACGGGATTATAGCGGGCGTTCCAGTTCCGTTTCCGGTTCCTGTCGACTGCTGTGAGAACAAAAACATGCGATGCCCAATCGTCTCTGGCTACAATGATATTTACACAAACACCATTTTCTGTAGCCCCGACTACCCAAAGGTATATTATTAAGTATAAACATTTTTTGCCTTCTTGTCATGAGTATAGGGTGTAATGTCGCACACATACATACATCAATAAGATTAAGAAATTTGTGTAACTTCTAAATTCTTTTTTCGTTACAGTATTTAACGAGGATCAATGAATGATGAAATGCAACACAAAATAAACAAATGTGTCATATAAATTGATGACACATCATATGTTCAGAAACAGAACATTTCACAATATATTCCACAGCGGACCAAAAGGCAAATGGCCATAAGTTAGCAATAGAATAAGTGGTTTCGTTCGAAATTCTTTACGATCATGTACACATAAAGGTCATTAAACTGTGAACGTGAAAGCGAAATTCACTAAGTACTTTACAGGGAATTTAAAGCGAGATTCAACTAGTAGTTAACGAGGAGTTAAAAACAACAACATTAAATTTGAGAAAATATTCTATAGTTGGAATACATAAAAAGATCCATAACTCTTCAAAATCTTGTTGCACCCGAAAATCTTCGTTGACGATCATCTACAGTACACTGTGAACTTTTTACTGAGATCCACCCAAAAGTTAAAGAGCAAAAATATAATAAATGTTGGGACTATATATCATATAGCGGAAAACAGACAAAGGTCCATAATTCTGACAAAACCCTTCGCAGCCGAAATCTTTTTCTTTTAGATCATCTTCACATTATAGTAATTAAACTGTGAAATCTTTAGCGAGATCCACCAAGTAGCAAAGGAGCAGTTCAATACACAAACTTCGGGACTTATGGGCGTAAGTACGGGCAAATAGACAATTTTAATTCTTAATGTCACACACTCTAACGCACGGTTGACGCAGTGTATTCATAAGTCCAATGCCACTACCGACTCATATAAGCCAACATGTATCATGTATAATTAAGTCGCTTTATCTAACGTATTTTTTGTGCATGATCACCTTACACAGTTCGATAGCCTTGCAACACTCTATAGACTACATAGGCGGCAGGTTACTCAATGCAATTATTCATTGTGTATACTAATATTTCAGCTTCACACAATAATATACATACCACTTTCCTATTCCACCCTACAGGTATAAATAAAATTAAAATTCAGCTGTAACAGCAGGAAGGACGCCTTATTAATGCAAGTGGTCTTTTATTTATGGCAACTTGGCAAGAAACCAATCACCAAACAGTGCGATGCCGAACTCAAGCACGAGAATGAAACACACGTACAACCAAGAAACACACTATTAATACGATCGGGTTCACCGCCTAGGAGCAGTCAACGCAACGTATTGGGAGTTAATAACTCCGACTGAATATCGTGCATACCTTTATTTTTTTAATTGTAGATACGTCTGGTGGTGAAGTGGGAGGTGCAGGATGACAATGGCGATGACATCATGTGCTACGAGATTCCAGCGCAGATTATCTAGCCCAGTATGACCTTCAACCTTTCAGTCGGTAGGGGTGGGGGCTCCACTGCAGATTCCATTGTGAAGTAGTGCTGTTTATAATAAGACAACGTGATACATGACGCTATACTTGCTCATTTTTACTTACTTCAAATAAATATATTACCATACGTCATAGTGTCGGGGTCAATGATGGTCTAAAAAGTGAATGGACAATGATCAAGGTTGAGGCACAATAAATACTGGCCATTTGTCGATATAGGCTTGAAACCAGTATGATTTACAGATTACAAATTACAATTGTAAATGAATAACATTTAATATGTTTAAAACTATGCACGATCAAATTCATTTTTAACGTTGATTAAGAATAAAGTAGAATACATTTTTCAAGAACGAATATCAGAAAATCACCGAAATTATTGTTTTATAAAAAAAAACACATACTTGGTCGGTAACCCATTCATGTACACACGCTGTTCTGAACCAACATCCGCACGGAGATTTGACTAGACCCAAGAATAGCTCAATCAACTACCAGTGACCTACAATCTCACTTGATGGTCTCATTGAAATATTTTGTGTTTATAGGATTTTTTAAAGTATATTTAAAAAAAGATTAATATATGAAAGTTAAAGTATATACACAATATAACTATTTTCATTAAATAAACATGGACGATGGCGGATTCAGAACTTTCTGTTCGTGGATGGGTCGAAAACAGTTAGTGTACGATGTAAATTTTTGAGAATAAACCACAAGTTAAGATGTCTTTTGTAAGAGATAAGAAAAACATGTTGCTGGGAAATAGCAGCTAATTACTAAAATGACAACACGTTGATAAATGAGTTTTAGGAAACTTGGTGTCAGATGTTTAAAATAAGCACATGACAGGTGATACATCTATTTATTTGGAATTTGAATACATAAATATCAACCGACGAGAGTATTTTCAAGCATGCGTATACATGATTTCTTCCTCATCCATGTTAATGCTCATGTGGTAAAAGAATGATATTAAAGCATTTAAACGGAATAGTCATACGTGGCATGAGTGTGTCCGAATTGTTATGACGTTAAAAGAACACAAGAAAGTTCTAAGCTTTTAAAGAAGTTTAAAATGTATTTTCTGTAATGCTACTTTTGCTTATTGCGATATAATTTTCGAAAGAATGCAGTTTCATCTTATGTGGTTTCTATGGTATTTTCTTCAGTTTCTTGAAGAGTTACTCCAAATGCATTCTATGTGTCACGCTGATCTTGTTTCGTACACGATGTTCGCAGTATTTAATATCACAAGTGTTGGAAGGATATTTGGCTTGGTCTGGTGAAACAATTGAGTTGATGGAAAACATCTGGTCAATTACGCTTCTAATCTTAACACTACGGGGGAGGCGAATCTTGTCTGGGCTGAGGCTGATGATTTTAAGAAGGGATGGTACACGTACTGCCGGAGTGCTAATAGAAGATGAATTTGATATCGTTTTAAATGAACGACTGTCGAATGAGATGCATTAAATTCGTACATGTTTACTTAAACAGCGCAGTCGATCAGTTTACCTCTAGGCTTTGTCGCCGCTGCATATGACTGGGCTTGTTGCTTTCATGCAGCCTTTACAATACTGCAGCATCGCTTTTTTTCTGAATCTAAAAGACGCATGTCCTTGCCGCGAAATGCTCTTCGCGATATAGCATTTGGTTGGTGAATTTTCCCCGTTGTCGCGTGATTTGTTCCGCGCCTACTGCAAAGTGCAGTCTTCATACTCTTGGAATCGTCGTTTCAGTACTTAAATCATTTGTAACATTGAAAAGGGTTGTGGGTACATTTTAACACGAACGTTAAGGTATCCGATTCAAATGCTTGGCGGCAAAGTAGGTGTGGTGAAACATGTACTCTACGTATGCGTTGGAATGCGTTTGTCATTTCATGCGGCTGAGATACGATTGGCAGCGAAATCATGCTGTGAACTAGGCATACTGGCAATTCCATCATCTAGTGTGCCATCAAGGTCTGGGAAACGTAAAGCACCTGTTGACGATGAGTTAGGCTTATACAAATCGTGCCGTTGAGGCTCAACCAACGGATACGTTGCCGATAAGACCCATTATATGTTGTCTAACAATTAATAGATTTAGTTCAGTAATTTTTTGGAACCCATAGGCTCAATCAAACTGAGGCGCGTCTCAGTGTCGGAAACTCCAAAATGAATAGCTATATGTGAAAAAAGATATTTCGAACAGTTTCTGATATAAAATACATTGTTATGCATTCTGCGAAACATTCTGATTGCCCGTCGTATTGTTTATTACCTTTTTTACCTGCAATTAGACATCACATACTGAACATTTTAGCATTTATATGAATGGAATAATGATTTTATTCAGCCACGGGTAAATAAAAAGTATACAATGGGGATTTAAAAATAAAATAATTTAATAAGATCGCATTTGATTTCATGAGTGCAGATATCAATTAGAAACTAGGTTTGCGAGTGACCATCAAAATGTTGTTTCTATGACAACACATAAACCAATTACGATCTTAAACTTCATTAAATAAATAGTGTAACGTGGGGAAACAAATAAAGCTTCCCGTAAACAAGCATGATAATTTTGTTTTTGCTGAATTCAGCGTAAGATAGCTTTGATTTCTTTGGTTTCTCATAGAGGATAGATTTGTTCACGAATGGCCATCAAAATGTTGTTTCTATGACCACTCATAAAATCAAGCACGATATTACACTGAATTAAATACATATTCACTGTTCTTTAGACGATGTTGATGAAAGGTTTTGATGTAAACAACATCGCATATGAATAGTGCACGTAGTGTGTGTATTAACTCAAGTTGATTTTGTCAATGGTTAGAGTTACAGCTGTTTAATCAATAGAAGTGTTCAGATGTATTCACTATAACTACCAGGCATCATCTAAATTGATTGCATTTGATTTTATAATCAGGATTTTCTATCTTGCCGATGCGGCTCAAGTTTCAATTTATGTGTATTTGTTGAATTTAATGTAACACATCCGTTGGATTTACAAAAATCTGCTACGAATGGAAATTGTGATATCCCTGAAGCAGACTGCTTCGTTGCTTTGCACGGCATCTCATGAAGTTTTACGACAGAATGTCAGAAAATAAATTTGCTTAAATTGAGTTCAAATTGGAATTTGTGTTCAAGCTGTTCAATTTTTGAAGATCATAGTAAGACGGGATTTCTTTATTATTGAGCTTCTAAAATAGACGTGGCACTAACATAAATAATTACAAGTTTATATGTTGTTGTTTTTGGCGTAGCCCAAGTTTTGAACTTTGTTAACTTTTGTAAAAGTCCAGTCAAATGTTGAGAAAATTTCCCGCAAATATGCCCGGGTTAATAAATGGGATTTGTGGATTGTTCAAAATAAGCAAACTGAGCAGAATAGAACACTTTCCTTTTTTTCTCTCAACAGTTATCAAGCGAAAACTGCTTGACGATCTTTTGTGTGTAGTAAAGCATACAGTATATTCACTTGATGGAAATGCCCACGTTTTGTTGTAGACAACATCGTGTCGTTATTGTCGTTGCTCTAATAATAACGTGATCCTTATCAATCTTATTAATCCCGTATTTGTGTTGTTCCTTTTAAAACGTTGCTGTGGTGTAAAGAAAAATGACGTTCTCGTATTGGATTCATACATTTCATGTTTTGAAAGTGTTAATTAACCAAACTCAATTTCTCTGCATTGATGTTATATGTGAACACTAAATTCTTAAAGGCAGACTATTCTATCGCGCAGCACGTCAGGGTCACTGCTGATTTTCAAAATATACAATAACTGTACACAATTATCGTTATGGTAACTATGCAATGAGATTGAGTGAATCCTAATGAAAGAAAAGTACCGGTAAAAGCCGTATATTTCCGCATTGAACAAATATATGAAATAGTATGCCATATTAAAAGGAATATAGTATAATTACCTGAGCATATACGTACGTCATTCATATTCACATGTCTAACTGTATGTGACGAATATTTCCGTTTCATTTTTCTTCTGTTTGTTTTTTACACTAAAAGTGAGGTCTGCATACATTATATAAACAGGTATAAGTGACATAAAGTGACATGGACTTTTTATTTATCGTATTATTAACTGTATACAACTGTCTATATATGCAAAGAAATTAATAACGCAATTACATGTAGTATCAATTAATTTTAAATTGCCTAAATTACCTGTTGTTTCTGACGCTGTGTTTCACTCTTTTGTTTGCCGTTTTTCACTCAGAAAAGATATATCGGTGCTGCGGATACTACTGATTCTGATGGTTTAAGAACCAGCAGTTTTGAACACTTGTTGAGTCATTGTGACATTTTCGTTTAGCCGGTCGTGTGTAGCAATGCGTTTAAAACGAACTGGCCACATTACATGAAATAAAGACATATAATCAAGCAATTTCAACTCACTGATATTCTCCTGACATTTTTCACATGATACACGCGCGTTATTGTATTCAATATCCACAATTTATTGCATAAACATTATACAATGTCAAAGCACACTTAATCATATCGACATGGAGAAGTTCAAAGTCAACAGATCATACAAAAAAGTATTTAGCATCATAATGCTAACTATAATGACACTTGTAAAAAATTACACATATATAATTCGTAAATGAAAAGGTGAGGTGGATTTATAATAGTAAAAAGTATATAAAGAGTAAATTATTAAGTGTCTATTCTTAATTTATCAGCATTATATACATATTTGGCAATATTAAATAAGTTGGTACTATTTGTTGAATTTAGAAGCAATTCGAATTTATTTTGGGTTGTACTTGGACTTAGACTTTGGTATTCAATATAGAACATAAAACACTATCAAATAACACAAACGTGACAAGTAATAGTTAGTTATATGAATGGAAGCTTTAATTAAATCCATTGTATTACATCTAATACATTTAATCAGTTACATACTTTAAAGAGGTTAACGCATATGTACATATCTAGTTTGCATTGATCGCCTACAGGGAGTATTCATCAAGATTATTTCGATTGAACGGCATGATCGTACACACCCATTTGAAAAGGCTCAAAAGCCCATACAAACAAATTAATTGAAATTTCGCCTTTTATCTTGAGATAAGAGTAAGCAGAGAAGTGTTTTCTGTGATATGGGCAGGGGTATCAGGATCAATTTGTTAAGAGGGAATACGTTTTCAGTCAATAATCTGATATAACGGCTATGTTTTTCAAATGTAATAGGTTAACTTCTTTTCCAAGCATTTCCTATTAGGTATTCGTTTACCTTAACTGGAACGTCCTTGTATTGTATTTTAACCCCACTTTTATTGTATTGACCAATTACAGGCAGTTATAAGTTAACGCAAATGATAGTGTTTTTGTAGAAGTAGTAGTTAATGTCTGTTCAACAGAAGTTATTGCATTTCCCGCTACTATTGTCGCTTAAATTAAGCATTGCGGTTTATTTAGGAGGTTTAATGATTCAGCCCGATTAAAACTCACACATTAGTTCTATTATTGCAGAATGTTAATGGATCGTGCGTAGTTAACGATTCAAACTTTAATGCTTGCCATTGTGTGCACAATATCCATTATTTCATATATTATTACATGTCGGTAGTTATGGAAACCTCGCATCTGAGAGACGGTGTCGTCTGATATCTGTATTGATCATTTGTCAAATAACACATCTTGGTCTTTAGGTAAACCCTTTGGGATGCCAGTATCTTTGATAATTTCTTTTAAACTTAAAGGGTCACTTATTCGTTCTAGAGCTAAATGGATAGAAGATGGGGAAAAACCCTCTTAATACTTTTTCTCACTTGAATCAAACCATTATACAAACAAGTCGATACCTTTTATTGAATTCGAAAATGGTGCTAAGTTGAATGAACAAAATGATATTTTTAATGAAGCTGTTTCATTCTATAAATCACTTTATAGAAACAATGACAACGAAATTGAATACGATATAAAAGCTGATTTATCTCATCTAAATATACCAAAATTGTATAAAGTTCAATCTGATTCATTAGAAGGACTGCTTAATATTAAAGGAGTATCCATAACACTTAACAATATGAAACATGACAAAAGTCCAGGGTCTGATGGATTCACTGCTGAATTAGTTAAGGTGTTTTGGAATAAGTTAGGTCACTTTATAGTAAGAAGTATAAATTATGCTTTTATTACAAACTCCTTGTCCATAACTCAAAAGCATTGCATTATAACTTGCATTCCAAAAGAAAACAAGCCAAGATGCTATCTAAAAAACCTGCTACCATTAACCTTTCTAAATGTTGTTTACAAAATAGCATCAGGCTCCATTCCAAATAGATTGAAAACAGTACTTGATATTTTAATCTCCAAAGATCAAACTGGTTTCATATAAGGTCGATTTATTGGTGAAAACACTAGATTACTTTATGATATATTGAAGTATGTATGCTGAAGATAATAAAAAAAGGTATCACAATAAAAGATATAGAATACAAAATATCACAATTTGCAGATGACACATCTCTACTTCTCGACGGGTCAGATATATCCCTTAATTGTGCTTTAGATATGCTTCATGGATTTTCATTATATTATGGACTAAATATAAACTATGACAAAACGTATTTAATTTGGATAGGCTCTATGAAGTATAGAACTCGATCAATAAAAACAAAATACAAACTGACATGGGGAGCTTCTACTTTTAAAGTTCTTGGTATTGTGTTTGATGTTAACTAAGAAAACATGGTAATGATAAATTTTGAGAACAAAATTGAAAGTATTAAAAGATCAATAAGTCATTGGAATCGTAGAAATATGACACCGCTAGGAAAGATAACTATTGTCAAATCATTGCTTTTACCTTTACTTACTCACTTATTTGTTTCACTACCAACACCAAGAATTGACACCATTAAAAACAATTAATCAACAATGTTACGACTTCATTTGGGCAGGACCAAGCAAAATAAAAGCTTCTGTAATTGTTAAGGCATACAACGAAGGTGGGCTTAATATGATAGATATATGTTCTTATGAAAAATACATGAAATAACATGGCTTAAAAGATTACTGTCATGCGATGGAAAGTGTTATACATGAGTAAAATCGATAATAGAATTTAAAACTATGTTTAATACTGGCAAAATGTATGCAGAGAAAATATGTTAACACTTGAAGAATAAATTTTGGTTTGATGTTCTTAAAAACTATGTAGTGCATATTGAAAAGCTACCTATAATAAATTGTAATGATATTCTGGATATGCCTCTATTTTATAATCATAATTTTAAAATGAACAAGAGTCATATTTATATTAAAAGTCCATATGAAAGAGGTATACGTTTTGTGAGAGATAGTATGATACAGAGAAATTGCTTTATTTCAAAAGAATCTTTGGACGGACATGCCGGAACGAACATAAATTTCTTATTGTACCAAGGATTAATCAACATAATAAGTAAATATATTGAAAAGTTTGAAGACATGCCACCTTTTGATAATAAAACTCAAGGGCCTATATTACCAACATACATAAAGAAAATAGTAACCAGCCCAAAAGAAGATAAACATATTTATAAAATATTAATCCAAAACAGTGACACTCCAGCTTGTCAAACAAAATGGAATTAAGATTTTTTTAATATTGACTGGAAAAACGTACATGAACTTGTGTTCAACCTAACTAAAGATACATATATTAGATGGTTCCAGTGTAGAATAGTCCACAGAATCTTAGGAACAAAATCTCTTATGTAAAAATGAAAATTGTTGCCAATAATCTATGTACAATTTGTAATAATGAAGTAGAAAATATAATTCCATCGTTCTGGTACTGTCCATATTCCCAAGAAAGTGTATAATTTGTTGTTGAGACTTTTCATAGAAAAAGACCAAGCTTAACTATTCAAATTACATGTCAGGATCTAATACTACTAATCACGACCCCAAAAATGAATTATTTAAAAATTGTGTGTCTAGAAATTAAACGGTACATTTTTCATTGCTAGAAGAAAAACAGAATCCCTTTATCTTTTGGACTTATAAATAGTATGAAACACAATTTTGAAATATATAAAACCACAATAAACACAGATGATGAACTACGAGACTGGTCCCTTATACAAATTTTTGCAGACATCTGCCATTATGACATCACTAATCGTAACACGTAATATAGATAATATAGACATTGTTTAGCACCAATTTCGTTTGTTTAGTCTGCATTATTAATGTTTTTTACACAATGCAATTCAGCACTTAAGTGACCTTTCGAACGTGTGTATATATTACAGATGAAAGATATACATACTTATAGCTATTAAAAGCTTTACAATATTATATGCATGTGCAAATGAGTTTTGTTGTTATAGTGTGTATATATATTACATATAAAAGATATACATTCTTATAACTAAAGCTTAAACTATGCATGTGCAAATTAGGTTTTGATGTTATAATTCTTGAAATATTAAACTCTATAAAGTGTATATGAATGAATGTTTATAACGGTATGAATGTTCTACTCAAATACATGTACTAAAAATACTTTGTAAATAACAAGCTTGCATGTATGTATGTAATATGTTACGGAATATCTTAGTTGATGTACCCATTTAATACATGTCCTTAAAAATTACTATGTATACGATAAGCTTGTTTGTATGTCTGTAATATCTTACGGATAAAATAATATTATACACACGAAAAAAATAAAAATAATAATAATCCTTCAATCAAAATGTATACATTTCGTTAATCCAGGCAATCTCAGTTGCCGGACCATTTCATGGAAAGAGAACTTTTATCGGACATTAATGCGAAAGTTGTATTCCGTAAATTCTTCGTATTTTAGAATAAAATTTTCCGTCATATCTCGAAGATTTCTAATGGCAATGACGACGTGATGTGATAACCAAGATGTTTTAAAAAACGCATTGCTGTGCCTTTCTCGTTAAAATATCGTCGTAATTTATGTTCACATATTATTACTTTGGTACTCGATTAATCGAACTACAAATAGTATAGTATATGTTAGTTTGTGTTTCTTTAAACACATTCTGTTTTTCCAATTAAGATTTATTGAATTCATAAGGAGATACCCTTCTGTAAGATTATGTCGGAAGCAAAGGAATAAAATGCGTCATATAGTCCTTGTAATTCCAGGTTTAATTCGTATATTTGAGTTATTTCGTGTCTTTCATACATTTGACTGATTTTGTTTTTATTTTAATAATTCCGTGTCTACTGTTAAACAATATTTATATATGTTTGATATAGAAATAATTACACTCCAGTATCATAATTTGAAATGAAATCGGTATAACCATTCCCGGTATTACATATTTAAATAATTCTTAATATGCCATGCTTACATTATAAAAACTATTTGAATAGTTTGGTCATTAAAATGATCAACAGTGTATGTGTTTTTATTGTCATCATTTAGCTGCACTTATCAATATGTATTTGACTACCCATTTGTTATGGTGTTGAGAATACTAAACATTTACTAGATTAACAGTTCGGTATACTGACATATAAATCACAAACTTTATTTAATTACAAAATAATTATGTTTCAATTAATTACATATGTTTCGGACAAAAATGGTTTAAAGTGATGTAATACAATTGTATCTTAAAAAGAAGTATTTACCTATTTTGAAGTTTTCTGGAAGTAAAATGCCTCGCAATAACAGTTTTAATTTAATCGGTGTGTTAATTTGTGTGTTCTTTTTAAACATCCTTACGACGTCCATACGCAATATACGAACGTGCAACGGAGCTCTAACATTAATGCATAAGGAGCACTTTTTAATGTTTAAATAAGTACAAGTCAATGAAGATCACACAAAAGATGTTTAGAACATTGATGTTATTACTTTCTTAATAGTTAGGACTTAAAAGTACTCCGCGTTGCATGGTATAGCGGAGGACTTTTGTCCTGACGGACATGAGAAAACAAACCGGTTTTGCAAGTTTGTTTTGTGTATCGCTATTTATAGAAATAAATAGCGATTTATGTATATTGTATACATATGCTGTTTGATGTTATGAACATGATCGGATAAAGGCCGTAATTTCTATATTCTGAAGAATGGTCAAAGTGCATTGCTACGTGTCCCACGTTCCTTCATTGGTCGGTTTTTCCCACCAGAGAAAAGTAACGGGAGGTTTTCGTGGGCGGCTACCATTCTTGTGATGAATAGAAAGATAAATCTGTAGATTGTTAAATTGTATTCTTGCGAAAAAAAACGATACAACCCAGTTTTCAACTTTATGAACCACGGCAGTGATAAGAAACAATTAATCACACCGCAAGTAGAATAGTTGCATAATGTTTAACACGTATTATTTTACCTACAATACTTTGTATGCAAATTACATAACTACATGGCTTTATTGACGTGCGTTCCCTATTATGGTAGCTCATGACGTGTTGATAAGAGATGATACTAAACATAGAATCATGTTATTTACAAAAATAAAACATGTCATACACATTAAACAATTTATTTTTCAACATCTGTCATAGTTAGTGAAACAACGAGATATTGTCAACTTCTTAACAAATAATTGTGCGTTGTTGTCGATTTTGATGTAACTGAAAACAGAATTTGTTCATTGAACAAATGAATGTTAAATGTGCGAACCATCTCTCAATGGGAAATTATCAATAGTTTAGGTTATACATGGCATACGTTTAGTTTCCTACATGGCGTGTTATATCAACATCATCTTTTTGCACAACCAAATAATGTCAGTTAAAAATCATAATTGTTACTGATTACTTCAATAATTACACTGGTCTTATTAATAGCACCTACTCCAGTTCCTGTATCATTGATCGTTGATTGAACTGACATCAGGTTTAGAAGCATTCAGAGTCTGCTTTTGTCCTTTGACATATCACTCTTGGTAAGAGTCGATTCGAATAGCTCCTATAGAGTGAGGGTTTGTGATGATTTATTCCGGGCTATGTATCAAGGCACATGTCATGAGCTTTAAAACTGTTGAATTGATGTAACATGTATACTAGTATTGAGACGTAGGGACAATTAAGCAAAACTAGAAAGTGTTCCCATCATATCGACCGTTATGTGTGTTTCTTAGGGGGTAGCCTCATTTCAATACAAGTAAGATACATCGTCGGTGAAACTGTCATAGGGGCGTTGCGACAGCGCATCATGTCGAGGATCGAGCGAAATGCTTTACGGTTTGAAGCTCGACACTCCGCCTCTCTTCAAAAATATCGTTTAGAATATATTGGTCAAATAAAACTATTTTCAATGAAAATTAAACATTTTCAAACTCACTGTTTCATTTCAAGGATATTGTGTTACATTTAATAATTTTTATTGAAACAAAAGGAAACAATATCTTAATTAAAGTGTTTATTAAGTGCTAAAATATGGCCTTGGTGAGTTTTCATACCGGACCGGGGTACTCCGAATTTCCCCCTCCCCAACAGCAAGAGACAACACCAAAAAATAAAATCTTTCAGTAGAACCTAAAAAGCAGCTATGACTGCAGGTTTGTCGCAATTTGTGTGAGTCTTGTTGTTAAGTAGACAGAGGTTATAGGCTACACTTCGGGTCCCCACACAATTCAGCCACATGCGCGGGAGCTTCTGTGACGCAAATCATGAGAAGAACCAATCTAGCCGCCGAGCAAGACAATTAGAACTGTAATTTATTAAACTGGTGGAGATCATTTATTATGTATTGCTCGCCACTTTCCTCGTAAAAAATGAAGTTTGGAGGTTGGAAAAACAGCAGTTAATTGATATTAGAGAGGTTCGTTGATCTCTTATCCTATAATATTACTTTCACACAAACTAGTTTTTTTTATAATAAAGTTATAAAAATGAAAACAAGTACTGACACAGAACAAAATAGTAGCAGTAAATCCGAAAATTAACAACATTGATTTTAAGCCAATAAACAGCATTCTAGTTTGCCTCGATTTAATCACGAAGTCTAAAAACCAATTCTTAGTACACATATTCGCAAACAGATGAATCCACTTGTACATCGAATGAAACATTGGTCATTTGTCAAAGATTGCATTGACCTCTTCAATAAAAAGAAAAACATTATGTTAATTAACATATTGTGTGTTCTAGTCCACAATATTGCATGCACTGAACACCATGTTATTCGGATAGATTAAGGGTTTAATATACTTCCTGATCTGAGGGATGTGATCTACCGCACATTTTGTATTCTTTGTCAAGTTTGACACTTTTTCATTGTACTCTGCTAATCTATCCTTTTTTTATTATATATTTTTCAACTTCATAATGACATAAATTTAAATACGATTTTTTCAACTCGTAGCCAGAAATTGTCCTTAGATTAAACATTTATGAACCATATAACATGAATGCTTTAAGAAACATTTTTAAAGTGCTTGCATTGCACTAATTATACATGATCGATTTCTAGAAAAAAAAATATAGTTATTCAATGTTAACAGTATACAATAATGCGAAATTAAAACTATAACTTGTCCTTAATAATGTTTTCAAATTACATCAACATGTGTGTTCTTTGTGTTATAAATCAGAAGTAGTGCGTTACATAGGTGTCGCGTGCGTCACATTATTGGTTAAAGTCATTAATACGCTTAGAAAGATCCGATGTATCTGCATTCTCGTGTATTTGAATCATGCAGTTTATGCATAAACAATAATGATACACATTAATAAAACAGTAATAAGGCACAGGAAGTAAAAATGTTCTTTCAAGTTAGATTACAAAAAGGTAAGGTATTTTAATACCAATATTTTCAGTAAATGTTAAATTGAATTATTTAAATTTAAAGGAATGTTTACCAAATGCATCCGTTATGTGGATGATATCAAAATTATAAGTATTAAAATTAATAACAAACATAAATTGATGGTCAATATGTGTGTTTGTTTAGGCGGGAATCATCAACCAAATAATGTGCTTATCCCTGAAAACACGACTAGGGTAATTAAATTGTGTTTTTTTTTCAGATTCTTTAGACGAGTGTGTTTTGGTTTATGGTTATATAAACCGTCTCTATTGGTACTGTTGTTATTATTACGCTCGTTAAAACAATTACTCCCACAGGTTGTCATTAAGACACGTCCGAGTGCAACGCAACTTCGATACACCAAGGACATAAGCCAGACGGTTAAAGTATACACCAATTTCCGAGTGTCTAGAACTTGATGTATTTCCATTACAGCTGCACGTTCGTAGATGTCACATTTGTAAAAAGCGTATGTGTGTGCATACGTTAATGTATTTACAATATTTGCAGTATATTGTATAAACCAACTTGAGTAATATTCCATTATATATACATATAGTGTATGTTCCAATGATTGCTTACATCTTTGCATTAAAACAAATGTAGACAGGTTTATATTTTATATAAAGCTATAAAATTGCTTTCCTTAAAAGGTGTAGTTTCTTTATTACATAGTTTGTCACGTGAAACGGGGTTTGGAAAAAACTGCTCGTTTTACCAAAGATACAATTTCTTAACATCATATTGCATTTATACGTGGCATTGAGTTCTTATTAAGATGTTAAACTGTTGTCAATAATTTAATATTATGTGTTTTTTATTATTAAGGCTAGATACGACATATTATCTGTACGTTTTATGATTTTTGAACCATAATTATCACAAATAACGTGATTTGCTTGCACACACACATTATATGACATAGTTTATACCAAAGAAATGAAATTGAAGAGTCTTGAAAAAAGAAGATTACTAAGAGAAAATGTTTGTTGTATGTTTGAATTGTTCGTCATTTTAAAAGCATTTCAATCGTATCATTGCTGCTATATATATATATACTAGGCGAGGGTTTCATTGTATATAGCTCTGAATTTGATATAAAATAGGTTTGAATGATTAAAAACCAAAGTTAATACACAACGATGATTAAGATGTATTAAGAAAACAAACATATATGATAACCCTTTGATAACGTCATTCAAATAGTCCAGCTTGGTGATAATACGGAACCGGGAAAATTGAGTATTTTGCAGCATGCATGAATGAAGGTACTACAGTAATTTCGGTAAATGACAAGTTAATGACATAACTAGCTCATCAGGCTCCAAGAAAATCAAGCAGAAAGCCGGGAATGCCATGAGGAAATATTTTATCTTCACAATCAAAAGTATGCATTACCTGATTAATGGTATTTATAATGCAACTAAAGTATTATAACATAGTTGAATGTTGGTTGGCATCAATTAAACCAAACAAACTTCCATTGATTGCATCGGATATTTCAACAAGTACACTAAGCTTTGCACTCAATGAATGTTTATTGAGTCAAAGTTGAATTAGCAATGTTTGATGCGCAGAAACTTTAAAAAAAATTGTGGGTCTTGACATATATGGAAGTTTATTTAATTGAACGTATGAATCATGTTAAAAATGTATTAATACGAAATTTAAAATAATTAAACATATTAAATTCAAATAAGTACGATAACAAGACATAATTTTCAGGATCATACATGTTAAGATAATAGTGTTCTTCGCATTAATTCCGGTCTTAAAGCTAATATAGCAAGCAAAGTAATGCATGTTTAATATTATTTATTGCAGGATTATGTACAAATAGACGTGAGTTACCTATATTGTTAATTATAACCTTTGCGAGAAAAATGTAACATTAAGTCAGAATATATTGAATATGTGACACACATTTAATAACGTCGGTTCAATCTGGAATTTCCCTCGTTTCAAAACTGAATGTTCCTGACAAAAGAACCATATCGGAATATCTTACGCAGGAAACAGGAAGTTTAACTAAAAGAGTTCTTCATTACGAATATGTGCATTGTCAAGATGGTCGCGCTGTTGAACATATCAAGTACGGCGAGGAACAGAACAACACTCCTCGAGGTGCTTCTTCGCCATTTGAAGAAATACACGTAGAAGGCGATCATGTTTCCAGGTAAGCCTACCGCCATCTTTATGGCACAACCGACCATCGCAGGAAGCCTTTACACAAGAGAATGATCAGTAATTATATCCAACTGGCGATCGTTATTGAAAAGTTCGGTCTCGTTAGAAATCGTTTCCAAATTGTAATTTGCAACTTTCCAATCAGCTGATTATGTTATATTCATATCCATGGTGTAATGAATAAATGCCACTTTGAAATTTCACACAGTTTTGTCCCATATAATCAGCAAATCGATGCATGTATTTACAGAAAAGTAATCAGAGTGGATTTTGTGTACACATATTTTTCTATATAATATATAATAACTGTATAAAATTCTCTTTCACTTTCCGTACAATAACACATAACTGACATTATTTATACGGTTCGGTTGAAAATAAACCTTATTGTTCCCAAAACAAATCTTTAAGAATATTCGACGAAACATGTATTTGCTGACATTATAGCTTTGAATCGATATCTGATCGCTCAGTTGCTTATGCCTACACCCTGGTCTGCCAACTATTACTGGACTCTATCTAAATTAACGCAATAATAAATATTTGTTTACCGGTCCGGGTCAGTTTAGCAAAAACAATAAGTCGTCAACAAACTATCCTCTAATCCCCTCAGCAAACAAATGCTAGACACTTTATTCTAGATTAATACGATTACCGAGACAAACCAATCTTATCATACGCTGAGGTTATTAGATACCATCCGCGACGAATATAAGAGATTTCTTGATTAATGGAATAAAATAACTTAACAGCGGAGGACTAAAACAAACATGATTATTACAATAACTTTGCGCCCTAGACGAATACTCAATTTATAACCGGAATTGATCATGTGTGCCTCAGTATGCGACATTGTTTAAGGTTACAGTCTGGCTAATATTTTTGTAACTTATACAATAACAATAACTGTTACAGGAACTGATTTATTGGCAATAAGTCACTTATTAAATAACTTTACCCTATGCTGTAGTTTGCTACGATTTCTTCATGACGCCTCGTATCGTATAACGCAGCAAGTTATTATAATCATGTAATATAAATGCTAAGCGAACCGGGGTATTAGTGCAGTAAATCTTAACGTATGATACAATTTTGCACGTGCACAATGTCTTGTCATAAGAAACGATGCAGTAATTCGTTGAACAAGTTTATGACTACGGACTTCTTAACTAGAAATACAATTAGTGATGTTATTAAAGATTTGTCTTGAACTACGTGACAGCATCTTGTGTTTTATTTGAGCGAACGTTTCTAACAGACGTCATTTATATGATAAAAAAGAAAGAACTTCATAACACATAATATATGCACGTTGTTACTTGCATACGAATTGATTTAAAGAAGCACACGTTTTAAATGCGATCCGCTGTGTGTTTTACGTACAACACAGTTTTAAGTGGTGTTTATATTTTCAGCATTGCTGTTTGTCTCTTGGTCTCTTCGTTTTGATTTTGTTTTAGCAATGTCAGTGTAGATACTAGCAATGTCAGTGTAGATACTAGCAACGACATTAATTTATTATACCAATAATGTTAATAATCGTGTTTAAACAGACATTATCTTGCATCCGTTATGTATCTTGAATGTATGTTCGTCCTAAATTGTGATTTATGTTTTGACCAAAACTATTTGTCGAAAAATATAATATTCACAACTGATCTGTGTGTAATCCAGTGAGACCAAGTTTGTAAATTATAAGTTAAATATCTGGTATAAAGACAATTTTTTAATTTGTGAAACCTGTCTACGCACGAGCCTACAATCACACACTTCTTCATGTTTATTGTATAGTACATGTATTATTATGACGTATGTGTTTACTCCGTCTATACTGCACTAGAAATTCACGCCTGTTGTGCCATTCAATATAATCATGTTTACACTGCTGTCAGAGAAGACGAACCATTAATATTTAATCAGTGTGCTGTTTGAACATGTCTTTGGAGACAAACCCAATCACGCGGCGACAAAATATGAGCACTTTTTGCCATCAGACGTATTTGAAGAGATTGCCTAATGCATTTGAAGTATTGAGTGAGCTAATTCTGTTGCACCATTGGTAATAGTCCATTAAGTTATTGTTTACAGCAAAACAAACATCAACAACAACTTGCGCATTAACAATCCCACATAACTATCGTGTATAAATTCCATCAACATCCGTTGTTGACATCGAAGAAATTGTATCTGCACTTTACGGTAAGCCGTCATTATTTGGTATTGTATAATTGCGCATTTGTAAACCACTGTTGCACGTAAAACAATAAAGAACCAGGTAATCTGATAATGTCGGGAACATATAATGTTATATAGAATTCGTTTAAATGCCACACGTAATTGCTCAAATGCAATTGCTGATCTTCCCATATAATTAGATGCAAACGTTGCGACGTATTTTAAATGGAATAAGCGTTTTATTTAGGCCTTAATAGGATGAATTATTACCGCATAAATTAGTGTTAACAGTTTTGGTCGAGAAAACAATTATGTTTAAATACAACAAATTACAAACAATAACATACGCAAGTAAATTTGTGTATAGACATTTTAATGTGAACATTCTCGTACATTTTTCAATTTTTAAAAACCAAACTGCGGTAAATATGGTTAAACGAACGTCATCAACTTATCAATGGCATATGCTATATAAATTGATAATAATCGCATATAATTGACGTATACAAACCTAATCGTAATAAAAAATGACTCAATAAACAAATTATGTTGCATACTTATGATGATTTAACAATAGAACACAATGACCCAGTACTTTACTGGCGCGATATAATCAACTTTACACTACATGTTCAAACTAACACAGGCAGATTTTGAACTTCTTCGTTATCTATATTGCATTTGCTTCTGAGATGATATAATAATTGGTAAATCTCTTTATAAAAGCAACGTTAAGAAATAAATATTGCCAACGACTTAAATGACGTGTACAACAGCTCAGCTGTAAAGCAGATATTACTCTCAGATTATTGGTGAAGTTGAAATTGCAGTGTAATGAAAATAACTGATACAATCATCTACAATCTGCCTAATCACAGAAGCAATCAATGACCGTTGACCTTGTACGTTTTGCAGCATGCGTCACACAATGATATCACGAATTTTAATGAAATATGTATCTGTTGTTTAAGTATGCGTATGTAACGACCGCTGTCGATAATCAACAATCACTGCGCAAAGGTAACGGATGTTAACGGATCACGATTGTTTCAGACTGTTAATGGTTATCATGGCATTTATAACTCAAGAATGATACAGGTGAAAACAAGTCCTATTAAAATTATTTGATATCAATTAAAGAATGATAATGTGAACTATATGTCCAATAAATCAAATTGGTTGAAGTGATTTGGATTTTGTGTTATTGTCGGTTAATTGCAACATCATACTTCAAAAATAAAATAAAAGTAATTAATGCGATATTCCTCTGATGAACAGGCACCGTCATATTTGCTGATTCTTGTTTACTAACAGACGTATTTGCCATTATGTACCAGGTTATATAAACAAATGTGATGGTCTTTACACATATCATAAACTGAACGTCTTGGTATTATGTTTAAAGAACAAACAAACATAACATTTATTGGATGTATGTATTATGGCAATAGATTCGCATGGACTGTTCCGGAAAGGAATATAAATGAATGTTGGATGGGAAAAAGATTGACAACAAACTGTTCATGTCAACTATTGCATGGATTGGGGTTGCGTTTTATGAAGAATATAAGTTTTAACGTTTTCAAAAAATGTTATTAATATTTCAAAACTCTGGTTAAACACCTTTTTGGAAGTAACATATGGAGAAGAAGTATAATATATGTTGAATACGTATTTTTATAGCTCTATATGTATATACAATTTGGATCACTTAATGGTGAGTACAAACAAAAATACTTATTTCATATTTGAGTCAGATATTCTCTCCAATATTTATAACCCAGCAAATATTTCTTCGTTATCTGTAATTGTTGTTAATCAACAGTTATAACAACATGATGTTTTTTTGTAATTATGAGATCCGAGGTGTCTGTATACATAAACCCTGCAGGTAAGTGAACTAATCAGATGCTTCCTTTCAACAACTAATATGTTTAATATTCGTGTTCAGTACAATTCAATTCAATTCAATAGTTTATTTGCATATAAGGCCTCCGGCCCAAACACAATATATACATCATCATACAAATAATACAAAGCATGTGGTTATGGTCATAACAATACAATATGACTATGATAATATGAACATTATTATCTGTACATGTTCATCAACTGATCTCTTTTTAAATGAGTTGTATATATATACATAGCAATGTTTCGTATTAACTTTTCATTTTCAGTAGACATCAAATCATAGAATTTCTCTGCAGTTGGATGTTGAAAATAGTGCAATTGTATATACATACAACGAAGATTAGTATACAGAGGACAAATCAGCATAAAATGATACTCATCTTCGATGAGTGTTTCACAATATATACATACACGAAATTCTTTATCTATATTAAAATTTCTTCCCTTTTCTATCATAAGGTTGTGTGATGAACTTCGAAAATTTGCAAAACATTGTCTAAACTTGTTAATATCTATAACAGTTATATACTTTGCCACTTCAAAACACTGTTTAAACATTATATAATGACACAATTTGCTATTCTCTCTACACCTAGCATTCCAATTTTGCATAGCTTGATCTTTCAGCTTTTGTTCATATTGTAATAAAAACAGTTTAGGGTTTATAACATTTTGCTCTTCCCAGACATAACCATAACCATTTCTATATAAGTTTAGCCTAACACCACTAGCCCAGTTATTGAAGCCTAGATTATCAAAGTACATAAGCATTTCATAGCATAGTCTGGGATATCTATATCTAGGTAGATCTAATAATCGTAACCAATATTTAATACAACGTTTAGATGAATAGATATGCATAGGGAATCTACCGGTATCTCCCAGTATGGCATCATTACATGCTGTTTTATTACATTCAAAAATCTTTTACATATATATAATATGCAATGATTCCATACATTGTGGGTGTTTTAGACCCCATAATTCTGAGCCATATAACATTACAGATGCAATCTTCGTGTCAAATATCTTATAAAAGTTTTAAATGGCACACAGGATACATTTTGGAAAGAGGTTAAAATACATATACGAACCTTCTTAGCCTTGGTAGACATAGTCTTAGCCATTGTGTACATAGACAGTCTATTTGAAAAATGTATACCAACATATGTAAAACCATTAACAATATCTAGTCGACTGCTATTGTATGTCCATTTTTCTCTACTTGCTTATTGGCCACCACGTTTAAACACAAGTATTTTGGTTTTTTCAATATTAACTGTAAGTTCGTTTTGTGTACAAAATGCATATAAAATGTTTAATTGTTTTTGCAAACCAACAACAGTATCGGCAACTAGGGCTATATTATCAGCAAACATTAGCATGAATATTTCAACAGTATCAGGGAATAATTAGATTCCTCTGGTATTATTATTGTTTAACATTGTATACAATTCATTGATGAATATTACAAATAAAATTGGGCTTAAGCTACACCCTTGACGAAGTCCAACAGGACATGAAAATGTATCAGATACTCCTTCATCTGATCGAACACATGCTTTAACAGATGAATACATTTGTTGTATAGCTTCATACAAATGACCTTTGACACCATTTTGTTTCAGAACATTATACAAAATACCCCGATTTACTGAATCAAAGGCTTTCTGGAAATCTATGAAAGCCAAATATACAGATCTACCTTTCATGCTTAGATATTTATTAACAATGGAATATAAGATAAAGGCATTATACACAGTTGTATATCCAGCTCTAAATCCAGCTTGAGTTTCTGAAAGCCTACTGTATGCTTCAGTATAAAATGTCATTCCTTTAGTAATG
Organism: Dreissena rostriformis; assembly: GCA_007657795.1. Lineage (NCBI taxonomy): Eukaryota > Metazoa > Mollusca > Bivalvia > Myida > Dreissenidae > Dreissena > Dreissena rostriformis. The sequence continues at coordinate 169,884 of VMBQ01000053.1, forward strand.
ATTGCAATGTATACTTTACTAAATACATCTAATAATGCTATACCCCTGTAATTATTTGGATTATTTAGACTACCTTTTTTTGTGCAAGGGTATGATAATTGACTTTGCCCAACTATCTGGAAATTCACCTCGTGTAAAGAGCCTCTGAAACAGTATACGTATATAAGGTAATAATGCACTAGCGCCATACATTAATTGTTGGGGTATAATATTGCCTCCATGTGCTTATTTCATATTAAGTGATTTGGTAACCAGTAATATTTCTTCATCTGTAATATCAGAATTGAAAATAATCTGTTCAATTTCATCATAATGCATGTTTACATAAAAAATTATTATCAAAATTTTCATATCTGCCCTCTTCAGTATTATCATTCGAAAATAATGTACTAAAACCATTTGTCCAGAGATATATCAGCTTCCGATTTTGGTTGGCTTAAAACCTTTTTGATTTCACACCAAAACTTGCGTGAATCATTTACAGAACTATCTACATTTTGCAAATACTTTTTATAGAATAACAGGCGTTTTTGTCTGCACATTTTTTTATATTTACATTTACTCTGTACTGTATATAGTCGTTCAAATTTTGATCAGACCTCTGCAACCTTAACCTTTTTAACAGTTTTCTAGTGGTTTGTGTTGCCATTTTACATTCTCGGTCGAACCATTCATTTGTCAACTTTGGCTTTTTTCTTTTTACCTTTTGAAACTGAACACTTCTATTTCCAATAGCTGCTTCAAAATCGTATAAAACTGTATTTATATAAGTGTTCTGATCTGATAACATTGTATCTAAGCGGCTAAAACTACCTTTAAGAATATTTTCTGACACAATTTAAGTAATCTCCACAGTTATCATTTTTCAAATCGCAAAAACGGACTTCATTTCTCAAGTTTTTTATCTTGCTACTACGCTGTTTTGTTTTTATCCCAAGGGATATAGGTAGATGCCTACTTTCTGTATTAGGTTGTATTTTGAACATTGTAACAAGGTCATGAATATTTCTAGACCAAATAAAATAATCTATAATACTACAGCCATTTTGATTAATAAAGGTAAAGCCGTCACTTCCAACACCAAGACGCCCATTTACAATATAGCATGAAAACACTTTACAAAAATCTAGCAGTTCATGTCCAAATTTATTTGTTTTTGTATCCTGAGAAATCCTATCAAATCCTATATCATTATTAAAAATATAATTATATTCGTTTAGCTCAGGAATATTATCAGAACAAGCTGTATAATCACTGAGACTAGCTGTTTGGGCATTAAAGTCTCCGCTTAAAAGTAGCTCAAAATCTAGCAAATTATTTTCAATTAAAAGTTGTTCCAGTTGTTGTAACCCTGACATAGTTAAATTTGCATAAAAGGGTGAGGCTTCAGGAGGAAAAAATAAAGACACATACAGTACATCTCTGTCTAAGGAAAACAAGGACTTGTCTATAAGTAGCACCAAACAAAAACTAAATTCATGACATACACGTTTGAAAAAATCGATATGGAGTTCTTCACAAAAACTGTTTACTCCACCCATTGGTCTCCCACCTACAAGTGACTGTTTGGCTTCACATGAACAAACAGTATAATTCAAAACATAATTTTTACAGTATTCTGAGTCACAATTTTTTGTAAAGTATCAATAATATCATATGAGAACAATTTTGACTTTAGTCCTTCAATATTCCACGATAAATAGTTAAAGTAGGTCCAGTCAAAAGTGTAGGGCTTTGGCCATGCTCCTATTTTCGAGAAACCGCTGTCTCTCCTCAGTTGTACCTGCCTCCATATCTGCTTCAGACTCCTCCCGATTATTCTCCCCAAAACCTCCGTGCTCTCTTAAATACCCTCGAATTACCATCAAAACCGCCATTTGATTTCTTAGGATCAGGTTTGAAGGTCACAAGTTTACCATTTTTAAAGTAACCAACTAGACCTCTAAACCTTGCTTTTTTAACCTGCTTCCTTTGAAGGAATGATAAGTCATTTGACACCCTAATACCCTTCCTTCCTAACGCGTCTCTGAATTTGAAAATCTCAAACTTATCATCACTATTTCGAAATTTGGCTATAATCATTATTGGTTCCTCATTCTTACTTTCGCCTACTCTTTTAGCACTTATCAAAGAATTTTCATTAAACAAATCAGGTTTACCGATAACATCGAACACGTTCTCAATTATAACAGACTCCAAAGATTTAATATCAGACTCGTTTTCATCAAGGCCGAATATTCGTAATGAAGGTTTTAGTCCCTCCGATTCCATTAAATTAAACTGTATCTCCATATTCGCAAGTCGTTCCTCCTTTTGGTCATCAGCAAGAGATAATGCAGCGACATCAAAATTAAGTATCTCTTGTCCATGTTCTAGGCAATCAACCTTTGATTTTAAAGCAACTAGTTCTTCTCTCAGGTACCCTAATTCTTTCTGAACACAATTAACTTGATGTCTAACACCTTCTATTTCATTCTTAGTTTCTGCAATAGCATCTTAACTTGGAGCGGGACCAGGATTCGATTTGACATCAGCCGACAAAGTCAATACACGTTTGAAATAATATGCAGAATATGATCCGTATGAAATACAGGACGGAATATCTCCATTCATAATTCCACACATTGACGTAGCAGTCCATGAACATATGTGCGTATCCGGCACTGCAAATGTCTATTAACCGTGTATGCGACAGAACGACTCCATACATAGCTAACACACTGAACAGTACATACAAACTACATGCTAGTGCTCTTAGGTGTATATCTGATCCTTTTGTAAATTTCTTATATTTACCATATTTGGGCCTTTTCTTGTGTATTTTGCAGCTTAATCCAAAAGCTCCAATACGAGCGCGGTAAATACTTAAATCGATTCCCATTGTTTTGAAGATTTATTTTGAAGATTTAAATTTATTAGATGATGACCATTATCTGCTTCCGTAGAATATTTATTTAACACTCGCACAGGTACAGGTGTCCATCTCTATTGTGTAATAATCAATAGTCAGTAGTCAGTATATCACAAAGGTAGACATATATCATACACAGTTACCGACATGTTGAATGCAAAATCTTATGAACTCCATGCTACGAGGAAAACGTAAATGAAACCGATGGTCTCCCTTACTGGATTACTATGTGTAATATTCTTGCCAATGGGTGACCAAAACAACATAAATAAAAAGCAGCATTCAAAAAAACAACAGAACAGTGAACATATATAGGAAACGCAATGTACTGTTTTTTAATGGGGATATTTTTGTTCTCCGCTTGATCAACTGACGGTAGTGTCCTGGATACTTGTTAACCGAAATAAATAAAACGTATAAAAACGAATCGAAATAATAAATGCTGCGCATCAGGATACACGTGTTATTCATTTTATTGGATACCTATTCCAATCAGATGTCATCATTCTTACCAAGTGACCATCATATTCTCCACCGTATGACATGAACAGGGGCCCAATATATTCCGTATTTACACACTTATTTCCGAGTCAAATTATCACATGGAGTTGAAACGAGACCTTCATCAGATCTTCAATACTTTGTTAAATAGCATGTATTACATTCAAACATGCTTGAAATAAATGTGTAAATAGGGATTAATTCTAGATGTTTACAGCATTAGACGTTGTACTGTATATTGAACGTGCACAATTCAACTCACTTGAGCAATGTCATAGGTTATTTATAAAACGATAATTTAACTGATTTGTGTAATATTATGTAGTATATTTATACTGGTAAACAGCTGGCATTCTCTCATTGGACTCGCCTAGAGACTCGCTCAATAACGTGTATCAGCAGTGTACTCTCAAGAATATATCACCATTTTGTACACGAGGCGATTTAATACAAATCTAATATTACTGCTTTCCTGTAACCAATACATTCCAACATTTAACTGTATTCTCTATTACGCGTGTTTTTGTGTTACATTATCATTCTAAGAGCTGGACGATCTGTTTTATTTGATAATAAACGCGGGCCGCCTTCGGTAAGTATCACTATTGTGTGAAAACAAATGTTAACTTGACATGACAACTATATGACGCTTTGTTATTTAAGAATTATATGTCAATAAAATGTTTATTATAAATGGTATCCTGTGTTGTGCCTCACGCGCGATACGACTTCACATTACACTACAGACTGATAAAGTTCTAAAAACGACCGACTAGCACACGATTCTATCTGCATCATGCAATGGCATGAAAGAAAATATTTTTTTGTTACCTATTTAAACACAAACTTATGTATTGAATTGTAAAAGTATTAAAAGGGTTTACAGTTAAAACATTGTAATTACAGACATACTAAGACAGAAAAACGCACGACCCATTATCACTATGAAAACAGTGTGAGATATGTACGCCGGCTGTTCGACGTAAACAAAAAAACGCTATACTACTTAACATAAACATCTGGCCATTCATTTATGGATGTCATATTCAATATATTGTTCTCTGTATGAAGGGTTGAAGATACTCATTTTAAATATTTGAATATAATGCGCCAGCTATAAATAGCTTTCCTAAAAAGGTGTCTGGAGTGTCTTTATTACATAATTTGTCACGTGAAACGGGGACTATTTGGAAAAAACTGCTGTTCGGAGTTTTAACAAAGATACAATATCTTTTCATTACATTGCATTTATACGTGACATTGAGTTCTTATTAAGATGTTAAACGTTTGTTAAATAATTAATATTATGTGTTTATATTTAAGGCTAGATACGACATTTTATCTGTACGTTTCATAATTTTTTAACCATAATTATCACAAATAACGTGACTTGCTTGCACAAACATTATATGACATAGCTTTTACCACAGTATGTTTAAAAAATGAAATTGAAAAGTCTTGAAAACAATATTTTTAAAAGAAAATGTTTGTTGTATGTTTGAATTGTTCGTCATTTTAAAAGCATTTCAATCGTATCATTGCTGTCAATTAAGAAACATCAGTAGAGATTGTTGCAAACAAATCATCGAATGTATAGTATAAGTTGTTTGAAGATGGATCTCGAAACATATATTTATATATACGTTGCACGGGTTTCATTGTTTATAGCTCTGAATTTGATACAACGATTACAAAATAGATTTAACTGATTAAAAACTTAAGTTCATACACAACGATGATTAAGATGTATGAAGAAAACATACATATATGATAACCCTTTGATAACGTCATTCAAATAGTCCAGCTGGGTGATAATACGGAACCGGGAAAATCGAGTATTTTGCAGCATGCCTGAATGAAGTTACTACATTAATTTAGGTAAATGACAAGTTAGTGACATAACTATCTCATCAGGCGCCAAGAAAATCAGGCAGAAAGCCGCGAATACCATTAGGAAATTGTATATCTTCACAGCCAATAGTATGCATTACCTGATTAATGGTAGTCATAAGCAAGCAAAGTATTATAACATAGTTGAATGCTGGTTGGTATCAATTAAACCAAACAAACTTCCATTGATTGCATCGTATTTTTCAACAAGTACACTAAGTTTTGCATTCAATGAATGTTTTATTGAGTCAAAGTTGAATAAGCAATTCTTGATGCGCAGAAACTTTAAAAACATTTTATTTGGTCTTGACATATATGGACGTTAATTTAATTAAACGTATTAATCATGTTACAAAATTGATTTATATGAAATATAAAATAATTTAACTTATATAACTCAAATAAGTACGCAAACAAGACATAATTTTCAGGATAATACATTTGTAGATAATAATATTCTTCGCATAAATTCCTACTGTCTTAAAGTTAGGATAGCAAGCAAAGTAATGCATGTGTAATATTATTTATTGCAGGATAATGTAAAATGCACGTGATTTGCCTATAGTGTTAATTATATCCTTTGCGATCAAAATGTAACGTTAAGTAAGTATACATTTAATATGCTACACGAATTTAATGACGTCGGTTCAATATGGAATTTACCTCATTTCGGTTTCCGCAATCTTAAAAAATAGTTCTCTGCAATTGTTTCAAAGCTAAATGCTTATGACAAAAGAACAATATCGGAATATCTTGCACAGGAACGGGAAGCTTAAGTTCAAAGAGTTCTTCATTACGAATATGTCCATTGGTAAGATGGTTGCGCTGTTGAGCATATCAAGTGCGTTGAGCAACAGAACACAAATTATCGAAGTGCCATTCGCCATTGGAAGAAATACACGTATAAGACCACCATGTTTCATGTTAAGCCTACCACCATCATAATGCCACAGGAAGCATGTAGACAAAAGCATGACTATTAATTATATGATCTGGAGAATAAATATTAGTTTACCGGTCCGGGTCAATTTAGCAAAACAAATAAGTGGTCAACAAACTATCCTCTAATCTCCTCAGCAAGCAAATGCTAGGCAATTTATTCTAGATTAATACGATAACGAGGTTATCAGATGCCATCGGCGGCGAATAAACGAGATGTCTTGATTAATGGAATAAAATAACTAAACAGCAGAGGAATAAACAACTATGATAATTACAATTACTTTGCGCCCTAGACGAATACTCAATTTATAACCGGAATTGATCATGTGCCTCAGTATTACGACATTGCTTAAGGTTACAGCCTAGGCAATATTTTTTGTAACTTGTACAGTTACTTTTTCTTTTACAGGAACTGATTTATTGGCAATAAGTCACTTATTAAATAGCTTTACCCTACATTATAGTTTGCTACGATTCCTCCATGACGACTCGTATCGTATTATGTAGCAAGTTATTATAATCATGTAATACAAATTCTAAGCGAACAGGGGTATTAGTGCAGTAAATCTTTACGTATGATACAAAATTGCAATTGCACAATGTCTTGTCATAAGAAACGATGCTGTTAAAATGTTTTACGTTGTCAAGTGTACGAGTAATTCGTTGAACAAGTGTATGACTACGGAATGTATGATGGTATTAAAGCTTTCCCTTGAACTACGTGACAGCACCATGTATTTATTTGAGCGAACGTATCGAACAGACGGTCATTAATATGATAAGAAAGAAAGAACTTCAAAGCAGACTAATTTATGCACGTTGTTACTTGCATAAGAATCCATTTGAATAAGCACACGTTTTATATGCGATCCGGCTGTGAGTTTTACGTACAACACAGTTTTTCAGTGGTTATAATGAATTCAGCATTACTGTATGTCTCTTTATTTCTTCTTTGTGATTATGTTAGCAATGTCAGTAAAGATGCTAGCAATGTCATTAATTTATTATACTAATAATGTTAATAACCGTGTTTATACAGACGTTATCTTACATCCGTAATGTATCTTGAATGTATTTTCGTCCTAAAATTGTGATAAATGTTTTGACCAAAATTATTTAATAAAAAATAAATAATATTCACAACTAAAAATAAGTAAAATATCTTGTCTAAAGACAGTTTTTGATTTGCGAAACCTGTCTTCGCACGGGCCTACAATCACACATGTTTGTTGTTTAGAATGCCGTATGTGTTTACTCCGTCTATACTGCACGAGAGGTTAACGCCTATTGTGCCATACAATTCAATCATGTTTACACTGCTGGCAGAGAAGATGAACCATAAATAATATATCAGTGTGCTGTTTGACATAAGGTCCCTATTGGAATTTGGGTTTATCTAGAAATAACAATGATAATGTATACAGAAGGTCCATATGCATAATCATGATCAATCTATAAGTTAAATTGTTTCTTATTGCTTCCTTAATATCGATCAAACGATATTACAATATTTTATTTAAAATAACAGTTATTGTTCATTTCTTGGATACATTCGAAGTTTTATTATATTTCCGGAGCTTATGGCGGAAAATGGAAGAAGGCTTATACATGTATGATACAAATCACTTATAAATCACTATTAAAATAATCAAATCCTCTTTCGTTATGCAATTTATCAATACTTACAACGTTTGCAAAATACATCATGTATGTCAAGCACAGGGGAGTATTTTTAAATATAGTATAAGATAACTTGTTGAAAAAGCGCGAGATAGGCAAAAGCAACATGTTAAATGTAATGTGTACGCATTTAATGTTATTTAATATATTAGTATTGTATCTTCATGATTCATGTAATCGAATTTGTAACGCATAAATAGGAATAAAAACAAAACAAAATCATACCACAGTGCAAATTATCCTTTACCCATTTAAACTTTTAAAATACCTGCCAGTTCACACAGAAGGCCGGAAAGAAAGCTGCTCTGCTTCTATTTATGAATTACGAAGGCATCCCGCTGTAACGTTGAGTCCGCTCAAATATGTCTGCTCTCGCTGTAGGATTGAGACCGTTTATAAACCTGTAGCAGGAGCGGAAACATGGGTAAGGGATCAATAGGGGCCTCCGTTTCCGATGTTAAGCATTCCAATGCAGCTTGAATCTAGCTTACGTACCAAGTGGATCTCACTTTTCCAGTTTAACAACTGTTTGTGTTGACAACAAGTTAGAATCAAGCAATCGACTGCTGGCAAACGTCAGTAAGATCTGTAAATATTTAATTGTGCAAATAGGTCGTTAAATACTCACTGACGGTAACTGTCCTTATTACTATATATGCAATATTGAATAGGTGTATATTTTTGTGTATATTGTGACAAATGTAGAATTGACAATGTATATCATACAAATAGGGCAGCTTGTCAAACATTAAAGTTTTGTACAACGTGTTTTAAATATTTTCTTGTAAACACTTCACCTTCAGGTCCATCAAGGTTCATGTACTTATCATATTTACTTAACTACGTAAGGTAATAATCCGTTAATCGATATTAACACATTTAATAAATCCAGGCAAAATCAGTTTCCAGACCATTTCATAGAAAAACATGTAATCGAATATTGATGCGAAAGATGTGGTTTGTAAATCATTGGCATTTCAGCATAATATATTTTGTCATAGCTCGAAGATTGCTAGTGAGATTGACGACGTTTGGACAATTTTATTTATTCGGATGTGATAACGAAGATGGACTCGAAACTCATTGCTGCGCCTTTGTCTTAAAACACCCGAGATGACGAAAATATCTTTGTAATTTATGTTCACATAATTTTTAATGGTTAAAGTGTTGAGATGTATATCAACATCACCTTATCACCTCGCGAAATGTATTTCCCCTCAACTGTCCATCCAATATTGATTTTACTTTGGTATTAATTAAATCAGTGTGTTCGTTCATTAAACACTCGACATATCGAACTGCAAACATATATTACATGCAAGTTTTTGTTTCTGTCAACAGATTATGGTTTTCGAATTTAAATTTATTGAAATTATAAGGTGATTTCTTTCTTTAAGACCATGTCGGAAGCAAAGGCATAAAATGAGTTATAGCGTAAATGTACTTACAGACTTAAATTTTATATTGTTGAATATTATTTCAAATGGTTCGTGCTCTCCAAACACTCGATTGAGTTTTATTTCATTGTAATAAGTTAATGTCTACTATTAAACAAAAGTTATTTACGTCTCATATAGGAATAATGATACTACTAAACCTTATTAGAAATGCAATTCATGTTACCTTTCCCGGTATTTCATTTTTAAATATTACTATATATGTCATGCCTATATTTTCAAAACTATTTGAAAAGTGTAAAATAATATCATAGGCGAAGGTGTTTTCTTGGCATTATTAAGCCGCACTTATGAATATGTATTTGACTGCCCATTGGTATGGTGTTGATATACATTAGTTGCGAGTTCTTGGAAAAATATATCAATACTGGGGTTCAGGAATTTTATTTTATCTTATTGCATTCATAACGAAGTAAATACATATTCTCTTAATATTAATAATACAAATAGAAAATTACATTTATATTAATAAACATTATAATATGCTCATATCAATTATATAATAAGTAACATTTATAAAATATATACAGTTCGGTAAACTGAAATGTAAATCACAAAATGTATTTTACAAAATAATTATAATGTTTAAATGTATCTGACACAAATGATTTGAAGTGAGTGTAATACATGCGTAGCTTATACATAAGTATTTACCGATTTTTATGTTATTCGTCCTTAAATGGCCTTGCAATATCAGTTTTATTTTAATATAATTGTTTCTTTTAAACATGATACGACATTTGAACGACGAAGTATGCGAACGTGAGACGTCGCGCTTAAATTAACGGATACGACGTCATGCAATGATGGATGCACCATTTTCAAACAAGTATAACATAATGGAAATCATACGAAAGATTTCTACAACATTGATGCCATTACTTTCTTAAAGAGTCACTCATTACATCGTGGTGATGTGAATACAGGGATTTTTTAAATATGACGGATATGATTGATAAACTTGAAAATAGATCTGTAAGATTTGGAATATCGACCTTTGGATTTCCATTGCAAAACCCCATAGATATAGGGAACAAACCTCTGTTCTCTTAAATATAATTTGTGCGACGGTTAAATCCATTTATCAAGTTATCTTCTGCTTAAATATACTTCAGCACTGAATATCGCTCATTGACTGGAGCCTTTTGTTTAAGCCTTCAAATAATAAGTATGATCAAAACATGACGAATTCGTTATTCGGAAGAGTGAGACAGATACTACCAGATACGTAATGAATAAATAATTTGTTATGTCAGGCTAACAAACATAAACAACGTTTTTTTGCGAGTGGTTATCGTGTTCGTCTATAGCCAATCATTTTGTATTACAACATTTAAACTTATGCTTATCAAGTTTTCAATTTTGTCTCGGCTTTATTTTTAAACATAAACGGAAGAAAGTCAATTGAAAACGGACCATATTCAAGTATGTCACGAATAACACGAACATGACACAATCATTGTTCGGGTACTTGCTTGTTCTACACAGAAGAAAAATGAAACTTTGATATGTCGCACGTTTTGTCAACTCAACATCAATGTACATCATACCAATTCGTTCGCATATTGGTAAAATAAACGCGCGTTATAGTGGTACATACATTGGAGCCGCACTTTAGGAAAACCGGACATAATGCGTGTTCATGATGTGCAGTTCCAGATTAGCCTATGTAGTCCGCTAAGGCTTATCTGATACGACACTTTCCGCTTTTATGAAATGTTTCTGTTAAAGTATATTCGTCTCTTTTAAAAAAGAATCCAATCTAGGCGAAAAGTGATTACTAATTGGTAATAGTATATACATGCTAATTTTAACAATATCATATGATATCAACTCATCATCTGTCACATTCGGCAGAAGCAGAAGTTGCACCACTAAACAAAATCATTACTATTATCAAGCATTATCACCATCAACAACACATCAACAACTATCAGTACAATCCTTAATAGCATAATCATGTTTTGTTTTTTGCGTTTTTTTTTCAATTATTTATGGGTTGTCCTCCTTTCTAAAACGCAACTAGGCTAGGCATATGCTTTCTTTAAGAAAGATAAAATAGCATAGATGAGCATATCTGACTTCTTTTTTTTTGTGTCGGTTTTTGTCCCCCTATTTGTTGTATAAATCGTGTATTGTTTATAGTTACTTGTTCGATTGTTCTGTCATTATTTATGGGTTATCTTCCTTACTTGAACCTCATTCCACCCTCAGTATAATAATTATCAATATAGTGTATATTTTCAGATCACATTATTACCCAATGCTGACTGCCAAGATGTTTGATGTATTAACACATTTTGAATGTTTCTTTATTTTTGCTTTCTCTTTGTGTTTGTTGTTGTTGTTTTCATGTTTTCATAGTGAAACATGTACACTTGTACAGCCCTCAATGAAGTGTACTCATCTGACCCATATCTCTATTACACTAAACCTATTGTTTAGGATGAATACCTCTTCTCTATGTTTTAAAATAGAAACTAACTGGACATGCACACACAAATTATCATTCACATCCTCCTCCACCTTTTTAAATGATTAAAATATGTACTTTGAATGTAAAAGGGATAAACAATAAAGACAAACGAATGAAAATCTTCAAATGGTTAGACGAAAAAAAATTATAGTATATGCCTACTACAAGAAAGTCACTTGACACATACTTGAGCACAAACCTTAAAAGATGAATGGGACGGAGACATCTATCTCAGTGGACAACATACTAATAAACAATGCATTGCCTTTCCGATTAAAAACAATATAGGGATCACAGTCGATAACTTTAACGAAATAATAATTGGCAGACAAGCAAGTATAGATATCAAAATACATGAAACACAATTAACAGTAATCAATGTTTACGGCCCTAACATAGATGATTCCACCTTTTACGAAACATTACAATCCTTTATAATTAATAACCAAGATAAAAACATTATAATCGGTGGTTATTTCAATACTGTTCTTAACCCATTATTTGATAAAAAGAATGGAAACCTTTATGCTCATTCTAAAAATAGAAACATTTTGAATAACATAATTGAAAACTACAATATGATAGACATCTGGCGTACAGTAAATCCAAACGAAAGCAAATTCACCTGGCACTCAAACACAAAACCAACAATATTTTGTAGATTAGACTATTTTTTAATATCTGAGTCACTTTGCAACATTATTGACACATGTAGCATAAAACCAGGATTTATGACTGACCACTCTCTAGTTGAACTTAAACTGCACAAAATACAACCTGAAAGAGGCCCAGGATACTTTAAAATTAATNCCTTTTATGATTGTAACCTAAAAGATACCACTATATTGCTATAACTTACTGAATTTTGATTTTGATCTTATATGTAGTTGTTCTCTTTCGTTTCTTTCTGAAGAAAAACTACAATAGGACCAGTGATATTTCTAGTGCACAAATATTCTGATATTCAAAGAATTTACCGGTACATAGAATTTTACATTTCCAAAATTAAGAAATTATGAATATATAATATTTAAGATAGTTTCGCGTAATATTATAATAAATAAATTAGGAGAGGGCATACAGGAAAGTACAGTTACAGTGCGTGAAGCAGACAATAAAAAGACAAAAAATAATAATAATGTACATATGGTGTAGGTCTATATTCATCATTATCATCATCATCAATACTTGTTTAGTGTATATATTTAAGGTCTTGTTAAATGAGTTTTAACGGTCTTGTGTAATTTGACGTCGGAGTTTAATGTGGGCTGACGTCTGAAGCATGTATATGCACAGTACATTTCTAATCTAGATGTACCTAAGTTTAAGGATGCACCGATCTACGATTAATGGGCTACACTTGCTTAAGGTTACATAAAGATTAATGAGGGGAAAATGCTATTGCATTTTATTTATGTGGGCATGGCTGTCAATCAGCGTGTGTAGATAACGCACCCAGGATTCTGTTCAAAATCTTGGCATCCTCATGATTTATAGAGAATTTATCCTGTGCCATTGAAGCATGTAAAGCTGTGGGCAGAAGACGCGTATTGCGTAAGAAGTATTTGAATAGTTTGAAAAGGGAGCAAAACCTTATCTTGAGATATGTAAGCATTAAAGTAGTGATACTTTTATAATAATTGTATATATGAAAAGAAAACTGTCTGCCTCACCACAAAATGAAAATAGATTAAGTAGTTCATTATGAGTGCATATATAACAAAGTTTGCCTTTTTCGTCAATTATAATGGTACACCGTACACATAAGATTTGTGATTTTATGATACGAGCAGAGATACCTCTGTTATAATTCAATACCCTAGGACGAAATAATATCGAATCAAGTCTAGAATTTCCGAGATGCATACATGGACGTAAAATGTCAATACATCAAGATATTATGTATTTTTTGAGGTAGTGTTTCACTATTAATGGATGTAATTAATGTTGTTTTTACTAAAACATTCGAATAGGTTTTCATGACGCTATTAAAAAGTTAGTAAAGGGGGATATTTATGAATGTTTGCCATTATTTTGAATAACTGACGCATTGACAAAAGGATCAACACAACGCAAATGAAATATCGATATTTCAAGACTACGTATATGAATTATGGACATCGCGACACAATGCCTTCCACAACGGAGTGAAGCATTGTATTTCACGAACATTAGCAAGCGTTGTATTAGAAAATATTCAACAGAAATACATCGCGGCTTGCTAATGTTCGTGAAATACAATCTAACAGCGCGGCGGCCAATATGGCCGCCACGACACGAAAGCGTGACTGCTCTATTAGAGTGTCTAAGCCAGACTGTAGAATTCTGATCCCTCTTACAACAAAACACAGCATTTTATTCTCAGGTAAATAAACATAAAATTTAGATATGCCCTATCCCATTCTTGATTGGTTGACTGTTCTCTTCCCCCGATTTACTAAACCCACTCGTTCGAATAACTTTTGTTGATAAGATGGATAGCTCATGCATGTACCACATGTCCAAGCAGAAATTATTTAAGTTTGACCAATATGTTCGTGATGACCACAACAGGTGTTCCCGATAATTGAAATACATTGGGGAAATGAGATTATACTAACATAAGCAATTATTCAAACTTAATCACATATCCAATGCAAACTGACATCTGCCACCTCAATCCCCAAACACCCGCAACACACCGTTACGTTACATTGAATACATAACTTGATGTCAGTAGCCACTCGTCTCTTAGCCAATACTTCACACGTTCACTGAACAGTAAACCACGGTAAACTGGTATTCTTTGTTTGTTTTCGAGTTAATATTGAACACGTGTCAATTGTCTCGCTTGACTGAGAACACAATTCACGGTAGTAACCCAAAATAAAAAAATATTATCTTTTTATTTAATGCCTATGATAATTCTTGTCATATTAATTCTTTTTAAGACGGTTTATGCCCTTGCTGTGTTCCGTTGATATGTATTGGAGTAATTGGTTTAAGCAATCAACAATCCAGCGCTATTTTTTATTTAAATGAATATTTGCCGCCGATTTCAAACTTAATTTGTTGGGACTGCTACTTTCCCTAACAATATGCAATACGACTATGAATGTCTTGGCTTGTTTCGTCTTGACCCGAGCAAAACAATGTATAATTAACCCAGAGCAACTAAAGGTCAAGGTCGAACACAATGGAAACGCAGATGTATTTTCGTAAACAAGGTGAACACGTAGATTTGTGCTACTTAAAAAGCAAAGCAGTAGAAGAATAACGCAGGAAGATTGATTTAAAAGGGATAACTCATATATATAACATTTCTTTTTTATTCCGAAATGTCAACGTTATTGATTTGGAAACGTGGCCTGGAGAACACAATGGCGGATAATTGAACGTTGAGCACTGAATCGGATTAAACATTCTCTGTATATTAAACATACGTTTAAAAATACGTTTGTATCAAGATGACCAGCTCAAATGTCTGGTGGGTTCAATCAATACCCTCCAGACATTATCTGGTAGTCAGTTTTCACAGGATGACTGAAGAAATCGCAAAGCATTCATAATAAACAGGAAAGACATTTTATGATTTTAATATTTTCAAATTCGATAGTGTGGGTTGATGCGTATGACTTTTTGTGTGAATTGTACCTGTATTTTGAACAATTATTGGTATCTTAACTTCTTTTGGATGATTAACTATAATGAACTGTGATATGACATGTCTCCATTAAAATCATATTTCTTATTAATTTTAAAATTAACAAAATAGCCCTTGGTTAGGCTGGTAAAAATGATGTAGGGTATACTTTCCTCGATAATTTTCAATATTAAATTAAAGCGTGGTTAAGTGGGAGCAGTGGTCTAATGATAGGACGCTGGCTTAGAGATCGAGAGGTCCCTGGTTCGAATCCCGCCCTGACCACTGGAATTTTCCTGAGCTAGAAATTTATCCCACATCTGCTCCTCTCCACCCAGGTGTATAAATGGTTACCTGTGAAGGAAATACGCCAATGTGCCGTGGCTGCATACTGATCCAAGATGTTAACGGGAGACTTATTACCAAGAGATCGGGGGGGGGGATGTGAAGCGCCTCTGAACGCACATACTGTATGAAAAGGGCGCTATATAACTGTGGTGTTTAAAAACAATAAAATAAACGACGATATTGGACATTTGGTTCTTAAATATACACATGATGACTGTCTCCTAAGCCAAAGTTCAACGTAGTCAATACCAATAAAACGAATATTGAATATTCGGTTTAATGAAATTGCCAATATTCGAATACTGATTTTGGTTTAAAATGTCATACCTACCATAAAGATATTTTCGAAATCTACCTGTCTTACGAAGCGCTGTTTAAAGAAAGTTTATTGTATAGATTGTTAAAATGTCATGAAATTATAATGTATTAACCTTTACAAAAAATAAAATCGATTAATCACCCACTATAAACTGAAATGGCAATTTCAATCGCAGTAGCCTTGGTACTCAATAAAGCCTGCTAAAGAATGCAGATTTATTACAGTTCTAAACGCCCATAAGTCCATAAAATATTGCCTTTATGTCAATGGCATAGATAGTTAACGAAATGTTTAAAACGCTCGGGAAACTAATTGAAATTCCCCGTCACCATTTACTTCCTTGAATGTATACGCAATTTGCGCTAGTTTTCTTATTGCAACCTTGGCTTTATATTTGAAACTAATATTGCTCATTACGTATTTCGTGATATAATCAATACTAAAGAAGCCATAGCACTTGCACACGTTTGGGCGCGAAACACGAAGAAACTTAAGAGCTGTGTTAAGAAACAACGATTAAATGAAACTTATTCAAATCAATAGAAACGATTGAACACGATGTGAAACTCAACTTTCGTCGTAAAGATATGGCCACATTCAAGATACATGTCTCAACGACAACGAAAGAAAACTGATAAATAGATATAGCAAGTGGTCTAAAATGACCGTTGCGACATTATATACAAGAAACAACACACGATGTTTTAAACGACTGCGTCATTATCTGCATCAGTCTATACTATGTCAGCTGCTATGTGATGCCCCCCCCCCTTATCAATAGTTTTGTCACACAATCCCATTTATCGCGTAGAGAACAAAAACGACCATGGCGAAATGATGAAATTGCGAGAGAAACGTTTGAAAACGTTGGGAAGCACTTCGGCCAATTCGTCTATTTGTGATAAGCGACACTCCCTAGACCTCCACCCAAAGGCTTAGTGGTGTATGATTATTTATGTGTGTATAATCAAACTGTGAAATTCTGATATTGCTGTAAATAAAGACATTCAGTCGCGCACTGCTCTGTCTATCAAATGTTTATTGCAACTTGTTCAAATTGTCAGCCAAGTTGTTTTTCACGTCCCTGTATTGATTTATTACATAAAATAAATTTCATCAAGCACACATTAAGCTTCTTATAGATACGTCTTTTTATGGCTTTACGCAATCGTTATTCAAACTTAAACGAATTTTGAAAACGTCATGAATCTCTATAAATCAGCAAAAGAATGCAAATTTATTACAACAATATACGTCCAAACGTATATTAAACAGGACCTTAATATCAAGATAGCAAATACTTAACTCAATGATTTAAAACGCTCAGACAAAGAATTTAAATTTAGTTTTTGATTGCATAATTATATATCATCTCCACTAGAACCTTTTTGTCATTCTTAACATTTTCTTTATCGTTGGTCTGATATTATTTGTTCACTAAATTTATTATATGTTTACACATTTTCACTGATTGTCAGATAAAAGAAAAAAATCAATACCAGTAACCCACTTCGATACGTTTGGTCAGACAATTGATTTCACTTTCGCTATCGTAACACGCAGAGAGCGCTTTAGAATTTACACTCGTATACTCATTTGACCATAAGATGCACACACACAGACATTATCATAATAATCTTAGCGAATAGCCGTGAAATGAATTCATTTATAGTTGTGGAAGAAATCAACCATAATTAATATATTTGTAAGTATAAGTCCGATCTCTCGAATGAACGATCTCATTAACTTATTGTCAAAACCTGCTTGTGAATACAGCCAATGAAACATATGTACATGTGGGTTATTTTATTTCTTTAAATGTCGTAGTAGCCTTTACAGGTTCTTGGTTTTTCAGACTTCATTCGGACAGCATTAAAATGATAATTGTCATTTCAACAGATCCATCATCAGTTGATGCACAATGTTGTTATACAGACAGTGTATTTAAGTGAAATTGTCACTTAGGTATAGAATAGTGTGTATATCAGGCTACAAAATGCATTAACGGCAACAACAAAATAATTGTTATTGCATCATGCGCGTTATCATCTTTAAAACGTTTTATCTGAATTTACAGTTGGAATACAAATGATGATTGTTATTTTTGCAAACGATAGTGATCGATATAGTTTTAAGTCGCGGTGGTGTAGTTTGTGTCCCGGGCTAGATCCCCACTCTGCGAGTATTCTGAAGCTCTTCTCTTAAGACAAAAAGTACTGGTTCTACCCAGGAAACGGACTCTTTATATGTCAATTAGCCTAATGCTTCGATGCAATCGAGCTAAAATCAATGGGTTTAAATTTTATAAATTAACAGTGTTTACAGTAAAATGTTGCCGTACTGCAATGACAACGCTAAGTCATCATAAGAAAAACAACAAAGTTGTCCATAATGTGCTCGTTACTGAAGCACTATTGCTAATGAACGCACAACCACATATCATGTAATCGCAGTAGCAGTACGCACAGCGCACATGCTGATGGAAATATTTTTTAACGATGAAAATATATAAAATATGAGCTTAATGTTTAAAAAACAAACTAATGAGCGGGAGCATGTTCACTGAAATGTTACATATGAGAGATCATATACTCATTAATATCAGCTTATATCCCTTGTCAACTTTTCGTGTACGAGTATTGATTAGAGTTGATATATTTCACCCAATCTTCTTCTTCCCAGTATATTTTACGGCACAGTTCCTTGTCAACGAGGATTTCCCGGGACCATTCACTAGCGCGAAGGGTTATGGTGTCCGTGATATTGGGGAATACTTTGCAGAAATCGTCCATTTCTTCTCGAATTTCTTTAAAATACAGAACTTCTGCGAAGAAATCATCGCCAGCATTTGAGATTTGCCGCCAAAGTTTCTGATAGAAAAAGTCATAGATTGCGTAATCAGCAAAAGCGTACTTCCGGTATAAGCGACGATCATTCGCGCGCGGGATCGTTATTTTTCGGTCCCATCCGCGTGTATGAAACCATCGGTAGAGAATGTCCGAAACTTTCCAATTCAACATACGTTTCATTAACACAATAGACTCGTCAAAGTGTTCCGCTATAATCACTAGATGGAATTCTTTATTCAGTTTATTGACGTAGTCGGACATTGCAGTTATATTCCGCTTCATAATGACGTCATCGGGCGTGCCAAATTCGGTTGCTTGTCTGTTGTTTATCCATGACTTCCTTGGATTTACCTCCACTTCGTATTTCATCGGATTTCTGAGATATTGTTGAATGGGATCTTCGCTGGAAATATTGTACACGTACTTCGGCGCCATATAGTTCATACTAGACTTGAACTGTAAATACGGCTCTCGAATAATACCTATATATACAGTGTCGTTATGCAAAAAACTTTCAAAAGCCTTCCGATTATAGATCACGTGACTTGTCGTGATGTCATAGGGTTTTTCGTTTGGATTGTTCAGCTGGCGGTCAATAATTGTTTCGGAGGAACTTACAATATTCAGCCATGTTGGACGAAGAAATTGAGTTTGCGGTCAGTCCCAAACCGAAAAAATATAGATGTCGCTGTTCCACTAGCCGCTTTATGTACTTTAAGAAAAGCTATATGGCGGATTTCTCTTTCGTCGGAGAATATGCGCACTCCGCCCGGAAGCGGTAATTCATCAGGACATGTGCGCGTTTTGAGGTCAGTGCCCATAATCAGAGCGTCCCTTTTGTTGAGGGAGAATTGTTTGGAAATATGCATGAATTGTACAGTCGTCAACAATATTAGAACAATTCCTGCCGCAAACAGCAACCATCTGAAAAACAACTGTACCTTATAAGATCATACATATCGAATATTACACGTGCATAGTGTTAAATAAATTTGTATCAATGGAAACATTTAAAAACAACCAGCGATACTGGTTAAATTTCTCGAAATACTCTTAAAGTGGTGAAAGTAAAATGCAAGCTAATATTTTGAGATAAAATACTTGGTTTTAATGATTTAATCTTAGTCTCAGTGTTAGTAGTCTTAGTTATTGATTTATAGTAGCATAATTGATGAAAGGCTTTCACGATAACTCACGTTCAGATACATTTAAAAACTTGCATGAACAGACGGTCGTTTTATTAAATCGTTGTTTACGCGTCATGAGAAAATAGGTCTTATGTCATATGCGACAAAGGTAACCACAGACCATCAGGCGCATAAGCGATTAATCACGCAAAGTTGCATGATCCCAGAAGCGGACAGGGTAGCTCCTGACCAGACTTAGAGAACACATATCAATAACATAACTTCAAGAAAATGTAATATGTCCGGATTTGCTTACACTTTCGATAATTTTATTTCATAAAATGGACTACCGATACTACTACTTATACTACCAATACTATGAGCTCACAGCATTATACTTATGTGCAGTTATGTAATGCTCGTTTCTGTTGGGTTCTCGTTAAATGCGCTCGACCATGCTTTTGTCTGTTACACGTACATTAAATTTCAATTTGTAATACGTTTACACAAACCAAATATCAAGAGAAATGTATGCCACAAAAAAAACGTCGATCACACAGAATAAAGGATATACATTAAGGTTGTTATGCAATATATTAGTGCAGTTGTATAATTAAAAATACAATTGATGCATTTAAACGGCTTAAGCTATCAATGTAGATACGGCGTATATCAATCATGCGTTTTAAGTATTTAAATTTACTTCTTCGATAAATGGAAAGAAATTATACCATCGACGACAAGTGTTTTTGTACAATTTTGTGATTTCAAACTTCACACTTTACCACATGCTGAGCAACTTTCCCTTTAATAACTTCTTATAAATGTGTTTTGATCTGAATAACAAGTGTCTACATGTAACGGCATAATGTAGTAATAAAGTAGAAATGGTTGCATTTCATATATTAGACGAAGCAATACTTTTCAAAATGAAAATTTACAGCGTTTTCAATAACAAATAAGATTACCCGCCATCTTTACTACTCAAACAAAATACAACGTTTACATTCTTCCACTTGAATAAGGGTTTTACAGAATAGTTCTTATACAATGTGTAGTAGTAAACTTAAAGCGTTTGGCGAATATTTATCACATCTAGACGTACCTTAGTACTTATTAACAAAAAGGCTCAATAAATATCAAGAAATAGCAAAGTGACAACCCGAACTTCATACCATACAAAGAGTTTTAAGAGTTTTACTTTTTAAAGTTGTATGTCCATAAAATAAGTCAACTCTCTAAGTGTCTAGACGATTTGCATTGTACACTCTATTTGAATGTTTTTTCTTTTAAGGTCTAATGGAACGCATCTATTTAGCCGTCCGCATACATGTTATATGAACATAAATCAAAATTTCCTGCAGAAAGAATAAAATGTATGTTGGTTTATTAACATATGGGACATTATTGGCATTTAAACTTAACTTCATTTACATATCAACGTGATAATTTGCCTTAACTTTTACGGTCTTAAAATATATTGCTTATGTATGTGTTATCAGGCCAACATTTTGTACACTTAGTTTTACGTGACTTTGTTCTTTTCAAAAGGAATCGGGAAATAAATAATCATTATTATGAAATCAATTTTACAAACCGATAGACAAAATATCATTAAGGTTTTAAAGACATTTGTTTTTTTTAAAACATCTTTTTTAACAATTGTACACATGAAAGATAAAAAAGTAAATAACACAAAAAACTTTGTTTAAGACTCTTGACACAAGCATTCGAAAAATGAATAGCTGTTATTTAATTATTGATATTACTTTTGTAACATTTTAATGTCCTCACTAGTATTTGACTAGTTGTGCTTTGAATAATCGTTAGGGACATTATATATATATATATATATATATATATAAATTTTTAGTATATGTATAGTATTGCTAGTAAACAAATATAAGGATTACAAGTGGGAATATGCATTGGTTTCATTGCTTAACGTATATTTTTTTGGAAGAAACACTGTAAATATTTGTCTGTAATTACTTGAGGTTGAAAGTGGTTTGTGAAATTGTAACATGACATGTGCATAGTTTTACATAAGAATTTAATATTCCTATTTAAAAATGCCAATCAACATCTTAAACAGTTCCAATACTGGAAAACATATTTCGCTTCTTACAGATTTCAGAAAAATAAATGTTTTTGTATCTTTTTTTTGTATGTATTAAAAAAAAATCAATGATATAAATGTATTCAATTTCAAGGTATCATAATGCAAAATAGCTGTTTAGTTTTATTTATGCATAAACACAATTCTAAATCAAATATTTCTTGACTTAACCATCTATTTTTTTCTGTCCTTTATATAATGTGCTTTCTGGTATGTGTTCCACTGATGCCACATATATTTCTAGACTGTGACTGTCAGCATTATATCATATATGTACAAAGTATAAATATGCATTGAGGGAGACTCTTGTGATATATTTACATGATATGGTGAATTTTTAACACTTTTATGCAACATTATTGTAGATCTTAGAGTATTTATGTAATTGTTATGGTTAAAGGCTTTTAAGTGAGGGCAATCTAAAATAAAATTCATAATCATTAGTGTGTTGTTTTTATTTGATTCAGTGAACATATACTTTGTCATTCTTTTTTATCAGTTTGTATCCGTAAGTATTATTTTTCAAGCTAAGCATTTACATTTTTGTGTATTTCGCAATCTAGCTTCTTAAAGAAACGAATGCAGGCGTAATCTTTACAAAACGAAATCATGCATATATTTATCCCCCGCCAGAGGCGGAGGGATATTGTTTTGGCGTTGTCCGTCCATCCGTCCGGCTGTCCGTCCGTCCGGTACTTTTGTGTCCGGAGCAATATCTTGGAAGTGCTTCGGCGGATTTCATTGAAACTTGGTATGAGTACATATATGGATAAGAAGATGATGCACGCCAAATGGCATTGTACACCATATGTTAATAAAGGAGTTATGACCCTTTGTATCTTGAAAAAATGCTTTTTACTATAGGCACTTTTGTGTCCGGAGCCATATCTTGGAAGTGCTTTGGCGGATTTCATTGAAACTTGGTATGAGTATATATATGGATAAGACGATGATGCACGCCAAATGGCATTGTACA
>VMBQ01000053.1:193141-217957 GCA_007657795.1 Dreissena rostriformis
TTTTTTTTTTAAATTACATAAACCTTGTGTTTTAAATTAGTAGTAGTGCGTTGCATAAGTTTCGTGTATGTATCATTATAAGTACAATTCTTTAATACGCTTAGAAAGTTCCGATTTAAATGCATTTATTGTCTTTGCATTATGCACTAGATATCAGATATAGATTAGACATTGATACATACGTGAAACATGTTCTTTCAAGTTACATGATACAATGGTTTGGGATTCTAATTGTATTGTTTGGAATAAATGTTTAACTGAAATATTTTGTCGATGAAATCATTATCAGAAGAATTGAATAAAATAAATAAATAAATGAATGGGAAATAGGTTAATTGTGTGTTAAGGCGGGTAACATCAACCTTATTACTTGTTTATCCCTGAAAAATTACAGATTCTTCAGATGATTGTTGTTTGGTTTGTTATAACGCTAGATATAACACTTGCGATCGTGTGAAATGTCATTGAAACAAGTCCGAGTTCAACGTAAGTTATATACACCAATGACTCAAGTCAGACTGTCAAAGTAGTCACCAATGTCTAGAACTTGATTTATTGCTTTTACAACTGATAATAAGTGGAATACCACATTCGTAAATATCGCGTGCGTATTCATATGTTCTTTTGGTTATTATAGTTACCGTGTGTTGTGTAAACTGTACTTGAATAATATTCTATTATAACTACATATAATATATGTTCCAATGATTGCATACATCTTTGCACGACTAAAGTTGTAGGAATGATTTGTCACCAAACTACTTGATGATTGGTTTGAAGTACCGAACGTTAAACCTATGGGTGTTGTGGTTTCAGGGAAGAATATTGAAGTGATTTTGCAATTTGATTCTATATTAATGTTTATGTTTATGCCCTAACGCAGTAGGCGGCTTTAAGCATTGCATGTTTCCGTCCGTACGTCTGAACGTCCATCCGTACGTCCGAAACTTATGTTTTCATTTCGTCAAAAACTACTGGATGGATCTAACTCAATCCTGCACAGTTGAATGACCTATAGTTGTTGATGATCGTATTTTGGCAGCTATGAGTATTAGCAGAATCATGGCCGTTTGTCTGATGTTTACGTGAAGCTTTTGTTTTCAGCTCCTCTTTTAGTACTGGATGGCGCCCTCTTAAACGTTCACACCTTATTACCCTAATTTGTATATTTTCGTTATTACCATGAAATTTGGGTGCAACGAGTTTCGGCAGAATTGCTGCCCTTTGTCTGTTTTCCACAATTGAACATATAAAGAGTCAATATGTGTGTTAAATTACTTTTTAACTGATGTAACGATCTCGCTCAAACATTCGCAGTTGAATGATCTAAATGTGTAGATGATCATAAAAATGGCATTTCGACTGCTATTTGTTTAAGCTGAGTTATGATCCTTTGTGTTTTTGAACACGTTAACAGTCTGTGAAAAAAAGACCGCATAAGACCGTTTTTTGTTAGAACTCTATTTAGACTAAACTGAATTGAAATTTGATTTTGGAAAGAATGCAAACCGCTGTACAGTAGTGAAAGTTCAATGAAAACCGATTTAGCTTTTGTTTAAGGTTCAACCAATTTACAATGGGAGGTAATGGTACAACACAACGCTAGTAAATGTATATGCAGTTTATTGAATCGTTGGTGCTTTACCTTCTTCTTAGTGCAAGGCCGCTCAATGCCTTGCATTCTTACACAGGAGCCACTACGACTCCCTTTAGAACGACTCGTACAGTAGCACAGCATCACCTAAGTTTCAAAACAAACCAGAAAATGTGATTAAAATAATGCCAAGGGGCTTCAAGAAGTACAAGCTTCAGCAATGACCATGCTGCAATACCATTCATAAAATATCTGTCCATTGTGGGCAATGGGTGATGACTATATGGGTGATGATGTGGATAATATGTCTGTCAGAAAAGTCTGGTTTGACTATGGTCGAATTCAGGATTCGATTTGACAAATCTGTCGTGCAAATTCAGCAGCATTTAGGGACATTTACGATCATGTGTGGAAAATCCTGAAGAAGCTAGGCATACTGGAAACATTACACCAAAAATAAGTTGGATTTACTAATGATGGAGCGTCAAGTGTAAATTAAACAATCAAACATCATAAACTTATAACCTGCACGAACCTTTAGAACGCAATATTTCATTTTAAAATTGAAAACAATTACACATATGCCAAAGTAATTAAACATAACACATAACTTTAATTTAATAAAATCAGCATATGACAATGTTGTGATAGACTTAACATATATTTAGATAATATAGTATCGCAGGTCTAAGCAGCAGATTGACAGACCTTCGTCGAGCCGTTTGTTCATATTTCGTTGAAACGCATTGTTTGCCGCATCGACTGGAATAAGCGTTTAAGTACTTTATCCAGACGACAAACACGACATATGACAATTCCATAATGCTGCTGATGGGCATCTACTATCGGTATAAATAATCTCGAAGGTGGAAGAGAAACGTGATGGTTACATTCGATTTTCTTGTGTTCAAGAGAAGTATTATGCGAACCAGTATTAAAAGAACAATATGCCCCACATTGATCGTGCTATTAAGGCTTTCTTTCGGGGGATAAGTAAGTTTTAACAAATAAACATAGGTATTATAGCAATTGGAAATTAAACATATGATGAAATATTCGTTTATCACAGTTTATAAGAATACTGATATAACAATTGGTTAATCACATATTCATTAAATAATTATGAATACATGTTCACTTGTGGGACTAAAATAATATTGTCGGGTGGTCATTTTTAACAATATAAATTAAATGATTGATTAACAGAGCCTTCAGCACGCATGTGGAGAACCACACACATGAAAACGCAAACATAGGTCTGGGTAAATTAAGAGAAGATAGAAGTGTCAAAACATATCTACTTGAGTTGAAGGTTACGGTGCTCGTATTCAAAGCTTTAAATACGCCCCTTTTTACTGAACTATTATATTTTCCTGACTTATGTACGAAACATTCTATTAACATGGTCCACCGAGGTACTATTTTAACTACCAGCCAATCACTCGAGTGTTGTTGACCCTCCCCAAATACCTGCAGAAATAAAAGATATCCCTAAATGATTCATACTTCCTTTGAAGGTCAAGTATACATTAAATTAAACAGTTAGACAGACTAAACAAAATTGTTCAATATGTTAAAGATCATCGTGTGGTATTGGGCTTATGTTTCAAGGACACATGCCTGCAAGCAAGCTGTATACATTAGACATATTATGTGGTTACTTAAATGACAGGTTTTCGGACAGCAATAATGTAGCCTTTACGATTATTTGGCTATTCAATTAACCTGCCAAACATGATGTTCTTAGTAAAGAACAGAACTGTTTGAAGTGTCATGTCGTTCACTAAATGTTTCCTGTTAACAATATTTTTAATTTCTTCGGACTTTCAAAGACAGGCTCTAAGAAAACTAATCTGATGATGATGTCCAACCGCAGGCGGTGTTTTACGAGGCCTTAGAAGTGCATCTGTCAGGCTGTCAGTTTATTGTACAATAAAATGTCTTCAATAATGAGTGTAAATCCCAAATAAGAACTGAAACTAAATGTTTCACCGAAACGGGCATATGTAAATGGGTTTGTGCAATTAAGTAGCAAGCAAATAAAAGGACCGATAATTTCCAATATGAAGATTTCACGACGCGAATTATTCACAAGTTGGCCGGTACCGGTATTTTCCCAATTTGGCAAAACGTCGCTAGAACAATATCGCCAATAGAGCGTTAAGCCATAACAATGATTGTCAGTAAGTTATGTAATGTTCAGTGCAATAATTACATGTAGGACACATAATTGAAAAACGATACTTACATGTTATTAATATATTCACCATAAATCTTACAAAAAAAATTCGATGTATCAATCGATTGGATGTTTTTTATGTTTATTACCTAAATCTGATCTTTCAGATATGATCATCAACTTGTTTAAAGTAAATAATTAGCAATTAGTCATGTAAAAACATTTATGTTTCTTAACATTTTAACATCCCTGACAAGAAGATGATTGTTTGATAAATGACACTGTTCATAAATTATCGCTGCAAACCATAACATGGAATCAAAGAGGAACATTATCAATTTATCGGATAA
This sequence comes from Dreissena rostriformis, assembly GCA_007657795.1. Classification (NCBI taxonomy): domain Eukaryota; kingdom Metazoa; phylum Mollusca; class Bivalvia; order Myida; family Dreissenidae; genus Dreissena; species Dreissena rostriformis. Next base: position 197,265 of record VMBQ01000053.1, read on the forward strand.
ATTTAAGTAAGTTTAATAGGGATACTTTTGTTATCCGCTTAATCAACTGGCGGTAGTGTCCTGCTTACTTGTTAACCGAAAACGCATACACACGACTCGACATGATATATGCTTTTCATTTGCATAATTCCATTCCGAACAGATTAACTATATGATGTTGAAACATGACTTGCAGCAGATCTTCACAACGTGGTAAAATAACAAGTATCACATTCAAATATGCTTAAAATAAATTTCAAAAAAATATCTCAGGGCCTATTTCTCTATGTTTACCGCTTAAACTACGCGGATTTGACTTGAAGCGTATAATGAAAGTGAACAGTTCAAATAAATCAAAGAATATAATAGTTTTATGATAAAACGAATATTTAACGGAATTGTACATAATACTGCAATATATTTGTACTGGTTTAACGCTGGCGTTCTTACATTGGACTCGCCGCTAGGGTATATAAGATGTGTACTCGTATGAATATATCACCATTTGTACACAACGCCGTTTAATATAAAAACTAATATTACCGTGGTTTTGTCACCAATACATTCCAAAATGTATATGCTATAAACCATATCCGCGTTAAGTCGTATTTTCTGTTTTCCAATCTATATAAGAGATGGATGATGCTTCATGTCATAACAAACGTGGGGACAATTATCACTATTGTGCAAACAGCCTTGTTTACTTGACATAACAAAGTTGTGATGTGTTGATATTTCTGAATTTAATTTTCCGATAGAGTATTATTGATAAATGATATCATGTTCTGTGCCTATCGCACGAGACGACTTCATAAAAGCACAAACACACATACATTACAGTCAAGTGTATTCAAAGGGTTTTCATCAAAACACAGTAAGTTAAGACATAATAAGACATTACACGCACGATGCATTATTACTTCGAACATATGCGATATGTACACTGGCTTTTCGACGTTAACAAGCAAACGCAATAAACAGTAACACCTGGTAATTTATGTATAGATGTCATATTCCATATATTATTCTCCTTATGGTGTGTTGTAAGTGTATATACTAATTATAAATGTTTGAATATAATGCGCATGCTAATACGTGGCGAAGCTTTCCTATTAAGATGTGTACTTGTTGTAAATACTATTTTAATATGTAGTTTTATTAAATCATGTATTATATATTTAATGCATGTTAGAGCACTATTGTGTTTTATTTTGATAATTCAGTATTTTGTGTAAATTTGAAATGCTAGACACGATAGTTTATTTGTACGTTTAATAATTATTGAACCATAAATATCACAAATAATTAGTTTTATTGCACAAGCATACATGAAATAATGGATATCACAGTATTTTGAAACAATTAAATTGAAGATGTATTACAAAAAGTTGAAAGTAATGATTAAAAAGACTATTTTATATTTTTTGAGTGTTGGTCATTTTAACAGCATTTCAGTGGTCTCACTCATCGAATTTATACTATAAGTTGTTTGAATATGGATCTGCAAACATACATATATATTTATATATTGCACATTCAACATTGTATCTTGCTTTGAATTTGAGACAATACTTAAAAAATACAATTTACTGATTATTAAGTTAAAACCCCAAAAAGTGTCAACAAAACGATGATAACGATTTATCAAGAAAATATACATATATGGTGACGCTTTGAAGACGTGGCTGAATAGTCCGACTAGTTTGATAATACGAAACCGGGATACAGAGTATTTAGCAGCATGTCTTAATGGAGGTATTACAAGTACTACAGTCTACAAATAAAAAACATAAATCTCTCAGGCTTCACAGAAATCAAGCGGACAATCGCGAATACCAGTGGGCAATTTGTTATCATCAAAATCAATATCATCCATTACCTGATTAATGAAATTCATAAAGCAACCGTAGTATTCTAACATGGTCGAACGATGGTCGGCATCAATTTAGCCGAACAAAACTTCCTTTGATGGAAACCGATATAGCAGCAAGTGCAGAAAGGATTGCGCTGAATGAACGTTTTATTTAGCCACATTTAAAAGGGTAATGCTTGATACGCAGAAACTTGAACACATTTTATTCGTTCTTGACATATATGGTAGTCTATTTGCTTTCACGTGTTATCATGGTAAAAAATGTATTTATATGAACTATAACATAATCTAACATATATAATTCAGATAAGTACACAAACAATTCATGTTTTTAGGATAATAAATAGTAATATCAACTATAACATAATCTTACATATACAATTCAGATAATTACACAAACAATTCATGTTTTCATGATAATATATGTGTAGATAAGAATGTTACACGCGTATATTACTACGGGTTCAACGATGTTATAACCTAGATAGTTATGCATGTTTCAGAATATTTATTGCATGAATGTAAATATTCACGTGAGTTAGCCTTTGCGTGATTCATTGCTACAATGGGTCTGGAGCCAGTCTATTGTAAACCCCTATGTACATGCAATTAGCCTTACACAATACGGACACGGCTCTAGGCGAGTGCACGTTTTTATCGGTGAGTTACCATCACTCAATTATGAATTATCTATTTTTAGAACTTTCCGCTTTCATGTCCAATATTGCACGTACAACCATATCTGTGTTAACAAGCCCCTGATGAAGACGAAAAGTCGAAAGCGCTAGGGCATATATATAAAATATGTAATTGGCACTGTTTGAACAGCATATTTCTCCAATCTATTATTACTACTTTCTGTTCTTGCATCCTTTTTTGGATTCAGTGTTTTAGAAAGATTCATTCGTTGGTGTTTAATAATTTGTCTCAACCATATATATATATGGTTATATTTTACCTTTTAAGGGGCCATTAAATACATATAGTAACAACTAAAATATATGTAGAATAATCTTAAATAATTATAAAAAGCAAGATAAAAAAGTTAAACAAATTAACTGCACCTTGATTCGAACCCGGGATCTTGAGAAACAAAAGCTATTGCACTGCCAATAGACCACACTTAATTGTACTATTAATAACGTATTTTAGACGCGTGTAAATAATGTATTTGTTTTTTTTAATTATCGATTAAAAGAGTTACAAACGCTTTATTATTTTACCGATTTCAACTGATGATTTATAGTAAATGAACCAATATTTTATATTAGTACATTTACAAACATAACCTTAGGCAAAGGAGGATATAGGGCTCGATAAAAAACTTCTTTAAAGATCCTCGATGGAATCTTCATAACGATTGTTAAATTAGACACGTGTGCAAGATAGTATATAACGACTATTTTATTTGCTCGTGTCGGAATTAACGCGGGTACTCATGATTAAACACTAGGGTACGCTTCTGTAAAAACAGGCGTTTATGTTCGCTTCTAAGTACTATGTATGATGATATACTCTTCACAGTGGGATATACACACGTTCAAGTTTACATTAAATATGTGAAATCCATGTCAATTTGCAAACCGAAAACAGATTGTTAGATGGTGTTATTCAATAATGAAATAGTCAATTCGTGGCCACGATTTCTCGACAATTCTTGCACCTCGTTTAACTGGCTGTAGTAAATTAATTCATATATTCACATTCCTATTTCAAAGTTGATGGTGATGTGCAAAATCACACACTTCTCCTCTTAAAACAGGCCTAAGAATATTTAAGAAATTTGGAACTGGTGATGAAGGCTAAAAATAAATGATCTTTTTTGCTGAGTAATTATTTTATACAGTTTTATGAAAACAAAAAATGGCGTACACGAAATGTATTATGTATTCAGCACACGACTGAAGCATGTGTTTTTCGATTCGCTTAATTCGCTTTATAATTGCATTAACAGAACTTAAACTACCATGATATATAGCGNATAACGAAGACATTTTTGCTCGGTTAGGTAAAATGTTTTAAACATATCTAAAGTAAATATAAAATACATCTTTCTGTTTGTACTCACCATTAAGTAATCATTAACATTGAAAGTCTCTCTAACGGCTGGTTAGGAGTTAAAAATATAAATATTGAACAGTGCTATTTACCAAACAATCATCTGTTTGTCATGGCTGTTAATTCCTTAAGTAACCTACATATTTTATTTTCAAACTTACTGTTTACTTATTATTTCGTTTCCTTGATTACAATGTTGACGTAATATATCTCAAATGAATTGATTAATGGCATTCGTCTGTAAGATGCATGGTGAAGATATTAATGCCAGTTTAGTCTCGTTCTTTTTCAATCATCTTTTCTAATTATTGCACTGAATGTAACATAATTTACTGAAATCAGTGGGTATGACCAAAAGCTCTATTTGCGATACTGATCAGTAACCGAAGGCAGTGCTTGGTGCAAATACTTCTGCGCATCATACAGTACGTCGTGTAGGAAATTATTCGAACTTGTTGCTCGCATAGATGAAACATGTATCTTATTAATATTCAGATATATAAACGTAGGATTATAGTGTTACATGTTTTATATCTCAATGTGCAATTCAAATTCACAATTAAAAAAGAGTAAGTGTTAAACACATGCAAACTAGTCTATAAGAATATAGTTATATTGTTTAACAATGTATGCAAACGTGTATGTGTTTTATAACTAACAATATTTTTTTCACAACTTGTTCCACGCGTTTCAAAATCACGGGCAATATCAACGCATAAATGTAAGAAATAAAATACTTTTAAAATCAATTCCTCTAATCATCAAGACAATACTTTATTAAATATGTTTCATATCCCCCACACATATGTGTATACATGATATACCAGCAAAACAATAACACTTATGATGCATTATACCGTTCTACGTTACTTTCTTTATTCTCAATTGTAAAGGTTACATTCTTTCAAAAACACTTGATAGAAACACATTGGAATGTGATAACAGAGAGCTAAGTAGACACGTGTTGTATAAAAAGCATAGCGACCATTGCATTTGCTATAGTCAGAATAACGTCAAATTATATCTGAAGCGTTATGTGTTTAGTTATGTAAGCTATATTTTGTATGAAAGTCATACTTTTAATCAGCTCACCACTAGTGCAGTTATCAGTCGAAATCAGTAAAACTCATTGTCACTGATACAGGCGTCTCCCTTGTATTACCTATATACACAACAGTAATTTGGATTTGTATATGTGTAAACATCCGACAATATATGTGATTGGTATCCATGACAGCATTACGATAATTGCAATAACGTTATTGTACATACAGGTCAACTTGTTTATTTTCATTTTCATATTATTGGGGGAGCTTTGTGATCGCATTTTGTCCGTTTCCCGGCGTAATTCTGTCATTTAAATCCATGTTCAACCTACATGCGAGACTATCTTTTACAATTGTTCATATTGCTCTTGTCCACCACATATATTAACCACCACATCACAAGTTTGGTCACAGACTAATCCACTTTAGTCTAAAATTTACAACCTACAAATGGACATCATTTGGCCAAAACTTATAACACCCGAGTTACTTTTCAAAGTGATCATCTACATATTCAGGTCGTTTAACTGTCAATGCGAATTCAGGTTTGAGAGGGCTCCACTCAATAGTTAAAGAGAAGTTTAAGCCAAAAGCTTCATAACGTGAAAAAAGACAAAGGGCCATAATTATATCAAAACTCTTCGCAGCCTAATTCTTGCGTTAACATTATCAACACATTACGGTAATTCAACTTTGAAAGATTAAGCGAGAACCATCCAGTAGTTAAAGAAAATATGTAAAACAGGCTTCTGGACGTACTATTGGAAGCAGAGATGTACGAACGGAAAAAAGCAAATCTGAATACCTCCCACTACGTGGGAGTGTCATAAACAAACACATTTATATACAATAATATGGCAAAATAACGTTAAACCCCTTGTCTGAAACCCCTAGGTCCATGGCTTTAATATTTGGTATATCAAACCAATCATCACATAGTGATAACTCTATGTCTACAGTTGTATTTATACTAAATACTGCAAATGTGTAAAAAACAAAAAGGAACTCAAACATGTGTACATACGTATACGATGTTTACAAATGTGTTATTATACTTATTTCCAGTTGTTAAGGCAATAAATCAAGTTCTAGACAATCGGTAATTGGTGAATACTTTAACTGTCTGGCTTGAGACCTTGGTATATCGACGTTGCGTTGAACTCGGACGTTTCTTAATGACATCCTGCGGGATCGCAAATGTTATCGCAAGCGTTCTAATAGAAACAGTGTCTATAGGGAATTATATATAAACACACACCATACAACCATTACGCAGCAAATATAATTTGCCGAGTCGTGTGCTGAGTGATAACCACATTATTTTTTTCTTGATATTATCCGCCGTACCAAACACAATTTGCCAACCAAATAAATTGCCATCCGTTAATTACTTAATTTAAACACTTCAACGATTGATATCGTCCACTTAGCCGATAAACTTGGCATATATGTGTTCAGTTTAAAATAATTAAGTTAATATTTACTGAAAATAATACGTATACTATCATACTGTGACAAGCGCGAAATAGATGTAACGCACTACTACTCGTTTGTCGATTTTCGCAAAGCAAAGTTATTTCACTAAGCACAAGAAGGTTGATGTAATTGAAACAAAGAATGACGTTTGAAGGGCAATATTTGTATTTTGTAACATTTTGTTTTGAAAAATTAACCTGCTAAAAATCGATAATATAATCTCACATTAATTGCAATGTAGGTGCTGTAAAAATGTTACTTAAAACGTTCGAGGAATATAGGTCATAAATGTTTACCGTACCAAAATGATTAAGAACTTATGTAATAAGTTCAACGCAAATCTGATATTAAAAGGCTTACAATTAAGTCGCCTGCATAACTTGACCCAAAAATCAACGGCTGTTAGCTTACATGGGCGTACAAGTCTTTAGCAACCAGTTCCTGTACTGGGCGCAAAGGAACGTATGGTCTCGTCACAAAATATATGTTCTCTCTCGCACAGTGACATGACAATGGTACCGGTTAAATTTGGAAAAACAATACTTAAAAATACTTGATATGAATATATTTTTTTGTCAAAAAATGCCGTAAATAATGAATAAATGCACAACAAGCTTGTGTGACCCTTTGGGTAAAATTGAATTTATGTGAAATACCGATCATTTAAATTTTTGGTAGACACATAATAAATAAATTGCAATACTATAAAAAGATAACGTCTCTAATTACGTGAAATATATGACGCATTATTTTTTTTACTTCCGTCATGGTCTTATAAAAAAACATCTATTAAGGAAAACAAAACATTCAAATTGGAAAATTGAAAGAAACGAATACTCTCATATAATATATTATTTGCAGTTCTTTAAAGCTTAACTAACAAACAAACTTTATTAAATATTTGCTTACGTAAAATAAACTTTGAATTGAATGATGAGTAGACTAACAGTTAGCAAACTTTACGGATATACAGTAGATAATCATTTAAACACATAACACAAATGTGCATATAATTAACGACGATATTTTTTTTAAGAAAGGTGCAGCAATTCCTTTCGAATCCATCTTGGTTATCACATCAGAATAAATACAATCATCCCAACGCAATCTCACTAGCAATCTCCGAGATATTACAAATGATTTTATTCTAAGATACAAAGAATTTACAAAATGCATCTTTCCCACTAATGAAGATTGCATTTTCATTTCATTGAAAGGTCTGACAACTGAGATTGCCTTGAGTTATGAAAAGTAATATAAAAAGGAAATTGATTAACGCATGTTTACATTTCGTAGTTGAGTTAATATGATCATTATAAACTCTGACGGACCTGACGATATATTGTTCACACATATATTTAAATTAACTTCGTTCTAAACTTTTATATTCGACAGACTGCCTTTTTAGGACATACACTGTTAATTCTTCATTTTTAAAATTCTTTAAAATACACAAAACAACGTGGTTACTGATAACTTTACTCATATTTATTATTACAAATATAACAATATTGAAACTTCATAAATAGAATCAGTAGAGCAGACTTTGTTAGTATTAAAATACATATTTGCAAAACGTATTTATTTACCGATCTTACTGACATTTGACAAAGAGTCAATTGTAAGATTTTTAATTGTAGTCAGCAAACACAGTTATTATACTGGAAATCTGAGATCCACTTTGTTTGCTAGCAAAGTTCCAAGCTGTATTGGAATTCTAGCCATCGCAGGCGATCGCTACTACTGATTCCTCTGCCACGCTGATGCTGCAGGTATAAAGGCGGACTCACTGTAACAGCCGGAACAGAGCCTTCGTAATAAAACTGTAGACGCAGAGCAGCTTAATTTCCTTACGGCATTTTGTGTGCAATGGAGTGTCTTTAAAATGATTAAAGGATACTTTTAACTGAGGTATGATTTTTTTCATTTTAAGCGGTACAAATACAATTACGTAAAGCATGTGGATACGATAATGATGTATTCAATTACATTACATGCCTAAAATATCATTTAATATGCTGCTTTTGCTTTCCTCGCGCATTTTTATAATTTATAATACTATATTTAAGAATTCTCCCCTGTTCTTGACATGCATGTGGTATTCTGTAAAACATGTAAGAATTTGTTTACGAATTAATAAAAGATTATTTGATTATATTAATAGTGATATATAAATTATCTGTATCATACATTCATTGGCGTACTATCTGCAATAAACACCGTAAAATACAATTAATGTGGAATGTATTCGACAAATATGACAGTCAATGTTATATAACAACAACATACTGATCGGTATCACATATACAATATATATCGTTTGATAGATATTAAGGCAGCAAGATGCAGAAATTTAACTTATAGATTGATCATGATTATGCATATGGACCTTCTCTATGCACTATCATTCTTTTTTCTACTTAAACCTAAAATCCAATTGTAATTATCAGAGTATGGTGTTTAATCCTCCGCTGTATAGTTATTTTATTCCAATAATCATGAAATAATATTTCACTTATATGTCAAGGAGATTTTTTAATAATATCCGCGTGTGAGAAAGATTGTGTTGTGTCGGTACAGGTGTTGATGTACAATAAATTTTCTATCATATGTTACGCGCATATCAATCGCTGAGGAGATTAGACGGTAGTTAGTTGACCAGTTATTTTTTTTGGTTAAATTAACTCGGATCGATTAATAAATATTTATTTCTTCGTTAATTTAGATCCAGTCCAGTATTTATTTGTCCGACCAGATTGAAGAAAAACAGCATCTAGCGATAAGATGTCGATTCAAAACTTCGATGTCTGAAAATAGTAGTTTGGACGAATATAAATTTAGACTTGTTTTGGCGCAAATTGCGTTGAATGTCAACTGGATAACTTAGATATTGCACGCAAAGTTTATGATATGTTCATGCTCGAGAAACATTTGTGATATTTTTTGTTCAAAAACTGATTGTTATTCTGCTAACATCACATCGATGCTGATTTGCTGATAAAACGAGAGAGTAAACTGTGCGACATTTCAAAGTGGCATTGAATCATCACCATGGATATAAATAGTACACAAACAGATGAATGGAAATATTCAAATTACAATCTTGAAACTATTAACAACAATACCAATCTTGACTATAATAATCGCCAGTTGGAAATATTAAATGATCATGCTCTTGTGTATATGCTTCCTGCAATAATCTTCTGTGGCATTATGATGGTGATAGGATTACCAGGAAACATGGTCGTCTTCTACGTGTATTTTTTCAAATGGCGAAGAAGCACCTCGAGGATTTTCATTCTTTTCCTCGCCGTACTTGATATGTTCAACTGTGCGACCATCTTGCCAATGGAAATATTCGTAATGAAGAACTCATTGAAGTTAAACTCCCCGTTCCTGTGTAAGATATTCCGATATGGGACTTACGTCATTAATTGCTCGTCTGCCTTGATTTTGGTAGGGATAGCCATAGACCGATTCCAGCGAATTTGCCGACCATATACGCGGACATTTAGTGAATGGAAGTCGAAGTGTATATGTATTGGTGCGATTGTGGTTTCTATATGTGTGACATGGCCATCGCTGATGCTCTATGGGACACGCACCACTCGTATAGCGAATATAACTTCATTTTTATGTTCGTTGCAAAACCGCTACGACGGGACGTCATACCCAATGGCATATTTTAGTTTGTTGATATCTACGACATCAATTGAGTTTGCAGTGTTAATAATACTATATTACGCTGTTGGAATTCAAATATACAAACACAGCCAATTTAAGATCAAGAACTGTAGCCATGTACAGAAGATAATTGACGAAAAGTCTATTACAGTAAAGTCTGATCATGAACAAGCAAATGATGTGAACAGAGAAAACAATGAGCCATTGGCCCACGATGTTAATCCTCATGTTGAGCCTGCACTTACCAATACTTCCAACAATGAATTAAATTATGATCAAGGAAATGAAGCAAGGATCATTATGCCAGATACGGATCTTGAGAACAGTTGCACATATTTGGATATAAAGACTAATTATAAAAAGAACACTGTTCAAAACGGGTCAGCAATACATGAAGTACACCAGTTAGACGCCGTAGATGCTTTGAACGTTAATGAATTGCCAACAGAATCAACTGCTGTTCAAGGCCATGTTGCAAAGATAAAGAGAAAGACAAAACGCATCCGTTATATGTTGGTTAGAGGCTCCTCCACTTTAACCGCCTCTGGTCGCAACAGGTGTTCGAAATGCATCACTGTTCCGATAGGACGCTCGACCCTTATGCTTTTCCTTATAACTATTGCCTACGTTTTGAGTTTTCTGCCGTTTTACACACTGGTGATCATTCGGCAGATAAACCCGATTTACTTTGCGAACTTACCAGGAACATCCAAGTCCTCGTACATGGCATATTTGGTATTTGTTAGATCGTATGTACTTTCCAGCGCCATAAACCCGCTCATATATTCATTCTGTAACATTCAGTTTAGAAACCATTGCAAAGAGCTGTTTTCAAAGATTGTTTTCCATCGACAAAATAATTAGGGGAAATTCCAGATTTAATCGACGTCATTAAGTGTGTGTTAAATACTCAATATATACTAACGTAACGTTACATTTTGATTGCGAAGGTTTTAATTTAACATATAGGTAACTCACAAGGATTTGTACACAGTCTTGCAATAAATAATCTTAAACATGCATAACCATCCAGGTTATAACAACGTTGAACCCGTAGTAATTAACGAGTTTTACATTTTTATCTACACATAATGTATATTGATAACATTATTTGTTTGTTTATTTATTTCAATTTAATATGTTAAATTATCTTATAGTTCATATAACTATCTTTTTTTCCCATGATAACACGTGAAAGAAAATAAACAACCATATATGTCAAGACCGAATAAAATGTGTTTCGAGTTTCTGTGTAGCTAAATAAAACGTTCATTAAGCGCAAAGCTTACTGTACTTTCTGCTCTATAGGATTTCATCCCGGACGATTTGTTCGGTTTAATTGATGCCGACCGACTTTCAACCGAGTTGTAAATCGATGATTGCTTTATAAATACCATTAATCAGGTAATGGCTGATATGGCCTGAAATGATAAAAAAATTGCCCAACGGTATTCGCGGCTGTCCGCTTGATTACTTTTAGCCTCAGAGAGTTATGTCATTAACTTGTAGTACTTGTAGAACCTCCATTCAGACATGCTGCAAAATACTCCGTGTTCCTGTTTCCGTATTACCACTGTAGCTGGAATATTCAGCGACGCCTTCAAAGGGTTACAATATATGTATGTTTTCTTGATAAATCGTTATCATCGTTTTGTTGGAACATTTTGGGGTTGTTTACATAATAATCAGTAAAATATGGTTTTTAATTATTGTCTCACATTCAGAGCAAGAAACAATATTACATGGGCAATATATGTATATATTTATGTTTGGATATCCATATTCAAACTACTTATACTATACAGTGTATGATTGATTTACAACAATCTCAACTGATGTTTGTAAAATGACCGCAATGAGACGACTTAAATGCAGTTAAATGACCAACATTCCAAACATATAACAAACTCTTTTTTTATCATGATCTTCACATGTTTGTAAGAAATCTATAATTTTATTGTTTCACAATACTGTGATATACATTTTTTAATGTATGTTTGTGCACACAAACTTAATATATGTGATATGTATGGTTCAATACTCATTAAACGTACAGATAAACTTTTGTGTCTAGCATTTAACATTAACACATAATAATTAATTATCGAAATAAAAAACCGCAGTGCTCCTACATGCATTCATAATAAAATACATGATTTAACAAATTACATATTTAAATAGTATTTACAAGTAAACATCTTACTAAAAAAAGCATCGCCACGTTTTAATAAAGTATAATATAAATAATTTGTATCATTCGTAAAATTGCCAACGGCAATTTTCAAAATAGACATTGTTTCACGTGCAATGCTATATAATAAAGAAACCTTTGCGTGAAATAAATGTTATAGCATGCGAAGTATATTCAAACATATAATATATATTAACGTCGAAAAGCCAGTGTACATATATCAAACTGTGTTCGAAGTGATTATGCATCGTGTGTGTACTGCATTATAAATACATTTAATGTATATGTGTGTGTTTAAAAAATGCAAATAAATAACGAAAACAATCATTAATATCATTAATATCATTGCATGCTGCTTATGGAATATTATGCTAGTCTGTCATTCTTCGAACTTTATCAGTATGGCGTGTTTTATGAAGTCGTATCGTGCGAGTTGCTATGATCAGGGTATCGTTTAGTATAAATATTGTATCGTCAAATTACACATTAGTATTACAAAGTTGTTATGTCAAGTAAACAATGTAGTTTATTTCACAATAGTGATAGTAATTGACCCCGCGTTTGTTATGACATAAACAAATCACCCAGCTCTTTGATAAATAGGACAACAGAAAACCGGATTAAACGAGACTACGGTACAGCATTATCTGATATACACTAGCGTCGAGTCCAATCTGAGCATGCCAGCTTTTTACCAATACAAATATATTGAAGTAGTGTGTATAACTCCCTTAAATAATATGTTTATTATAAAACTAATATATTATTGTTCTAGTTGCACTGTTCACTTTCAGTTTACGATACAACGTCACATCCGAGTAATCTTAGATGTAAACTTCGAGGAATAGGCCTTGAGAGAATATTTAGAAATTGATTTTAATCATATTTGAATGTGATAGTTGTTATTTAACCGCGTTGTGAAGATCTGCTGCTGATCCCTCTTCAACATCATGTATGTTATTCGTTCGAATTTACTCGAAAATAATCGTACGAAATATTTTGGTTTTATTCATTTCGGTTAACAAGTATCCAGAACACTACCGCCAGTTGATTAAGCGGACAACAAAAGTATCCTCATTCAAAACACCGTACATTGCGTTTCCTTTTTATATACGCGATGTTCTGTTGTTTTAATGTCTTTTGTTGTTTTTATTAAATATTTTGTCACCCAAGAACGTTGCGTACATTAAGCCATTAAGGGAGATCATTCGTTTAATTGACGTTTCCCGTAGCTTCGATTTTATAAGATATATAATAACATGTCGATAACCATATATGATATATTTACACTGTTTTACTAAACACGCATACTGAAAATAGTATTTGTTGGAAGGAAGTATCTGGTTAGTTCACTAACCCGTTAGGTTAATGCATACAGACGACGCGTATCTCACATTAACAAAAACCTCATAAGGTTACATATGATGAATACTAGCAATAACAGATAACGAAGACATGTTTTCTTGGTTAAAAATGCTGGAGAGAATATTCTTCGTAAATATGAAATAATCATTAACGTTATAACTAACTATAATTTATCCGATATATTGAACATGTTTTTCTGATGGTGTTTCTCTGTAATGTCAGGTTATGGTTTGAAACAATAACTAATAAACAATCCTATTTATCAAACAACAATATACTTACTTTATTCATTACTGAATTGCAATGGTAACATTCTTTCAAAACCACTTGACAGAACACATTCGAATGTGATAACCGAGTGCTAAGAAGACAAGTGTGCTATAAACAGCATAGCGACCATTTTATTTGCTTTAGTCGAAATAACGTGAAATTATCTCTAAAGCGATATTTGTTTATGTAAGATGCATTTGGTATGAACATCATACTTTTCAATCAGTGCATATATGCACTGCATACGCTCATCACTTATGCCGTTATTAGTCGAAACCAGTAATACACATTGTCACTAATACAGGGGTCTCCCTTGCATTATACCAATACATAACAGTAATTTTATATAATTAAACATCCGAAAACATATGTGATATCCATTACAGCAATACGATGATTCAAATAAATGTATCGTACATAAAGGTCAGCTTTTGTATGTTCATATCATTTCTCGAGCTTTGTGATCGCATTTTGTCCATTTGGCACATTTCCTAAACGTGTCATTCAAATCCATGTTACACCTACATGCGAGGCTATATTTTAAAGTTGTTCATACTGTTCTGGTCCACCACATATATTAACCACCACAACACATGTCTTGACACAGACAAATCCACTATAGTCTACAGTTGACACACTTACAAAGGGACATAATATGACCAAAACTTATTATTCCCGAATTACTTTTCTTAACGATCATCTACACATTAAGGTTATTTAACTGCGAATGTGAATTCAAGTTTGAGAGGGCCCCATCTTATAGTTAAAGAGAAGTTTAAACCACAGGCTTCAGGGCGTGAAACATCGGCAGGGCATCGCAACCTAATTACGTTTTTTAAAACAATCAAAACCTTACCGGAATTCAACTGTAAAGATTGAGCGAGATCCATCCAATAGTTAAAGAAAAGTTTAAACAAGCTTCTGTACGTACTGATGGACGAAGAGATGTACGAACGAAAATAATGCAATTCTTAATGACTCACACTACGCTGGAGTGTGATAAACATACCCATTTATATGCAATTATATAGCATAATAACTTTTAAATCCTTGTCTGAAACCACGAGGTCTGTAGCTTTGGTACATCAAACTAATCATCAAATAGTTTGGTGATAAATCTATGTCTTCAAATGTTTTTTTTTTTATACGACATGCTTCAAATGTGTAAATAAATTGACTCATGCATAGGCATTCGCATTTTGCAAAAATTTAATTAGTTGTTCAGCTGCAAAGGCAATAAATCAAGTTCTAGACAATCGGTAATTGGTGAATACTTTAACTGTCTGGCTTGATTCCTAGGAGTATCGAAATCGCGTTGAACTCGGACGTTTGTTTATGACATCCTGCGGGATCGAAAATGTTATAGCGAGCGTTCCAACAAAAACAGTGCCTATTAGGAATTTATATATAACCACACACCATTCATCCATATAAAAACAGAAATGATTAGCCGAGTCGTGTTTTTTGTGAAAAAGAATTATTTGGTTGATGTTATTCGCCTTACCGAATTCATTTTTTTTACAAAACATATTACCATCCGTTAATTTATTTAATTTCTATACTTCAAATGTTGATATGATCCACTTACCCGATATACTTGGTATATATTGCTTCAGTTTCATATAATAAAGTTAACATTTACTGAATTATAAATGACAATCAATTCCTACCCTTCCATTTGTGAAATGTAACTTAGAAGAACATTTTCCTTATATATATATATAATATTTATATATATATATATTGTGTGTAGGTACACTATGGAGAGCAGAGTTTTCATTTTGTAACATTTTGTTTTGATTAATACATTTAATATATTAACCGTACTTAAAATCGATACATGAATCCCACATTAATTTCAATGAAGGTGCTTTTAAAATTTTACTTAAACGTTCAATTTA
The DNA here is from genome assembly GCA_007657795.1 of Dreissena rostriformis. NCBI lineage: Eukaryota > Metazoa > Mollusca > Bivalvia > Myida > Dreissenidae > Dreissena > Dreissena rostriformis. The sequence continues at coordinate 213,108 of VMBQ01000053.1, forward strand.
TATAGGCCACAATTGTTTACCGAACCACACTTATTAAAAACTTGGCCGTAAAAGTTTAGAGCTTCCAGGTACTGTACTGGGAGCAAGGACACGCAGGTTATGGCCTCATCTCAAACTTCCTGTCCTGTGTCACAAAGGGTCAGGGAAATAGCATCGGTTAAAATGGAAAAATAATCAGTATTTATATTGATTATTTGTTTTTGTAACTGTTTCGTCAAAAACTGCCGAAAAAACAAACAACAATGCACAACAAACTAATATCACCCTTGCTTAACATTGATTTTATTTATAATACCAATCATTCAAATGTTTGTTAGACACAGAAATAAAATTCAATAATTTAAGACATAACAAATCTAATGACATGTAATACATGACGCATTGTTTTCTTTACTTCTGTCATGGTTTTATAGAAAAACAGCAAGTTAGGTATTCAAAACATTCAAAGTGGAAAATTGAAAGAAACGAATACTCGCATTTATATAGTATTTGCAGTTCTATAAATCGACTGTTAAACGAACGAAAACACTTTAAAACTATATGCTTACGTAGAATAAACGTTGAATGGAATGATGAGTAGAAAAACTGTTAGCATACTTTACGGATATACAGAAAATAATCACTTAAATACATAACAAAATGTGAACAAAATTTATGACAATAATCCTTTCAAACGAAAGGCACAACGCTGGGTTTCGAATCCATCTTGGTGCTCATAGCTGGATAAATGCAATCGTCCAAACGCAATCTAACTAGCAATCTCCGAGATATAAGGAATGGTATTATTCTAAGATGCGAAGAATTTACAAAACACATCTTTCACATTAACGTATGAATGCATTTTCTTCCCATTGATAGGTCTGACATTATAGATTGCAAGGACATACGAAATGTACGGATATTGATTAACGCATTTTTGCAATACGAAGTTGAGTGAATATGAGATATACAAACTTTGAAGGACCTGACGATATAGTGTCACACACACATTTTTAAATAAACTTTGTTCAATATGAAGAAGTGAAACTCCAGAAGCTGCAGCAGTATTGCATTTTTATCATACACACCTCTTGTTTAAGACTTTGATATTTGATAGACTGCCCCTTTTTTAGATCATTAATTGTAAATTATATATTTCAAACATTCTTAAAACATACACAAAACAACGTAGTAACTTATAGCTGTGCATATATTTAATATTGTAAATAAAGTCATAATGCAACTCTCGAAACAGTCACTGCTATCATTTTAGATTGTCAAAGGCGCTATGACGGGTTTCAATCGCAAAACACCAAATGTTCGCACGCAATAAGGTAAATAATTCAGGTAGAAACAGAACCTTACAGTATTTTTTGTTATACATTTCCTTAGTGTGTTATGTCATTTAAGTTGTCAGAGCTTACGGACCCGTTTGCAAGTTTATCAATACTACTGAATTGATCCACATGAGCGTTAACAATTGGCGCATCCTTGTTTGACGTCATATGAATTTATTAAAGCATGTTCGTTTACACCGTGTATAATATCCATACGAAACCAAACGATTTAATGAAAACTGTTATTTTAAGGACGGGACATACAGAAGTAAGTTAAAAAGTTTGTATTAACTACAAATGTATACATTTCATTTAAATTTGTTTGTGAAAAAACTTTTGTAATAAATTAATATAGTGTATGTGTGTTAGGAATATCGAGATAAATTAATTTATTATAATTTTAATTATTATATAATTAAATACAATTTGTGATTTACATTTCCGTAAACCAAACAGTTTAACTAACAAATGTTTCGTAATATATAATATAACATGAACATATTATAATACACCGTGTTAATTGCTGTAACGGTAGTATAATTGTTGGTGTTATAACTATTTCAAAGACTCTTCGTTATTCATGGAACGTAACAAAAAACCTTATCTACAAAAGATATTATCCTGAAAATCATGTATTAATTGTGTACTTATTTAGATTTAATGAAATTAGTAAAAGCTCCATTACTGCATCGTTTATTACTATGAAAATACGTGCAAGTTAATCAACTTCCACACATGTCATCACCGAATGAATTTGCTTAAAGCATCTGCGTATCACGAAATGTTTATTCAACTGTGGTTCAATACAACGCTCATTGGGCGCAAAGGTGGCTTTGCCTTCTGTTTCATCGGATGACATGAACTGAACTTATATTCGGTTTAATTGATGTCACACAACTTTCAACCGTGTAATAATACGCTGGTTGTTTTTTTTAGAACCATTAATCAGAAAATTGATACAATGAATTGTGAAGATAAGGCATTCGTCAGTGACATTCGCGGCTGTCCGCTTTTTGTTACTTGTATTCTGAGAGCTGTATGTCCTACATGTTGCAATGTTAAAGATCTGGTATAATCCGTTTCATTTTCTATAATGTACTACTGTTTGTGATTTTATCTGCTTTGGTTATGCGCCGTAAATAAATTTCGAAACTGCATATATTATAAAGACACTTATGAGCTCAGGGGAAATGTGTTGCAAACAGAAATGTAATTATGTCAAGGTGTGCGCAAAATATATTATAATATACGTCTTCTTTTTGACCTGGTCGCACATTATGAAATGTTATCTACCCAAGATGCATTAGACTTAAAAAAAATACGTCTTTCAATATATCTGATTAAACTAACTACTATCTCTTTACTTCCTTTTTTCTATATAAAGAAATATTATGCTTTGAAACAACCAACTAAATATTACGTATTAATATTGACACAGCTTGTTATATGACTGATGCGTAATATGAATTATTACGAGTTATGCACAAAACATGTTCGAATAACTGGTAGGTTCTCTCAGTCTTTTAAAACATTGGTAATACTTAATTGATTTGCATTTGAACTGACTTTGTTTACAGTTGGCAAAATGACCGATTAATTACATAATGTATGCATTTTATTAAAACAAGCATCGTAACACTACTGACTAAAACAATATAAAAAGATCAGTTGGTTTATTGATAATCTTCTATGGAAATAATTATCATATACATTCAAAAACCAACATGACCTTATAGTAACGAGTTCGCTTTTGCTTCTAGAGGGCCAAGTTCGGCACCCCAAGACGTTCACATTTTTTTTTATCTTATTTTCATGTTGTTGTGTGAGTAGCTGACTTCCAAACTTTTGCATCTGCAGGATGCAAGTCATTATATACTAAAATGAATACAAAAAAAACACATCGGTTATTTTGTCGATTGTCCTTATAATGTGAAGGCGTGGTGTATATATTTTGCGTTCCACATAGTTTGTATTAACACATCCATGAACCACTACATGCGAATTTGTTAACCTGCTAAATTTACAATATGCGTATATCAAACTATGTCCATAATACTTTTTAGTAAGTCTAACTAAATTCCGACCTCATTTGCCACTCTTTTTAATGTTAGCCGGGTGTGAAATTAGGTCATTCCACATATTGGTTTTGGCCAAGCTACGTCGATTAAAAAATCATTACGCTGACAATATCACGTACATAACGAACTGTTTCAACAAATAATTTTACCAATTGTTATTATCGACAAATAGTTAAGTCTTACAAATCACTGTTTCTGTCAATTACTGTATAGATTTCCAGTTGTGTGTGTGTTTGTTTATAAAATGATTTAGTTTACTTAAATTACAATTGTTTTATTTTATTATTGTAATGTATACTAAGTTTTGTCTTGTTTTATGAATTAGGTACAATACTAGATAAAAACTTCTTGTGGAGAACACATTTGGTAATTTATCGGATTTGTAATATGTGTCTGTGTTAATTTATGAATTGGTAAATTATTTGTGCAATAAATATTTGTGAATTTTCAACTAATGCTTGTTGCTTTTTTTTCTTACGTTTCTGTTTCAAATTTGAAGAGCTTTTAAAGAAGGTTTATTTCGAGATTGAAAATGCATATAAGTGTATGTTCGTACATTGGGTCTTTTCGTAATTAAGAAGTTGTCTCCCATTCGGGTAGGTATCACGAGTATCCCGGGAAAAAAGCGGTCCGTCTAAAATGCGAATATGACTCCTATCCGCGGATTGACCGAAAAGTGCGGATATGGACGAATACAGGCAATATCGACACTTTTCTGCAATGTTTAATAAAAAAATACACAATATGTGTTAAATATGTTAGTATTGTCTCAAAATATAACAATTTAATAGACATTATCATTTTTCAAACTCTAAATTCATAACCGCGAACATGACGAAGTGCCAGAATATTGTTTTAGGGCTACACACCACAAACAATATAACCATGCCGACACCACATATGTTTTGTTGTATAAGTTTACATAATGTTTATATAATATACTGAATGTATTATTATTCTTGATGTCGTCTCAAAACTTTAGTATTTAGATATACAATATGCTTTAGAAAATAGTAAATTATTTTTGGGCCGATTATCGCCAGACCACAAGTAATTAATGATGTTACTTTTCCCTGGTTATATTTTTATTTGAAATCAAAATGTTTATTTAAATATACTGAATGTTATGAATGCAGTAAATATTGTCTGAAATGTCACTGTTTCAAGTAGCATTTTTCATTTGAAAATAAATGATGATTTCAAATGCGCGAATATGATAAAATCGACGAATGTGGTTTATCCAATAAAGGATCTATATTTGTAGTGCTTTAATAACTTTATGCAAGGTAAAAATATCTTATATTTGATTGTTACTATTTATTTTATGCTTTCCGGTGGTTTATTGAGAAATATCAGTGAATGAAAACTGATAATTTCAATGTTTCAAACAGTGAAAATTAACAGTGAAAATTATCGATAATTTTCACTTTTTACTGTGAAATGACGTCATTTTTTT